>CAJPEX010000477.1:0-101013 GCA_905338405.1 Notodromas monacha
TTGGAAACTTAATTAGGATCGCACTGAACGAATTGCTCCTTCTGTCTTCTTAACAAAGCTCAAGACGGAATCGACTCCGTTTGATCAATGGGTCTTCTAATAAATTCAGACGCCGATGCACAACAGGTACAAAGCTGTGTAGTAAACTATCTTCCTATATACATTTCATCAGTCGATCGTCAAAGATTTTTCATTTCTGCACACACACACACAAAAAAAGATCGACATGAATCCACATCAATTTCGGTTTTTCGGATAGTCTCGTTGACATTGAAATCAAATTATCCGAACAGTTTCCCCCGAAAGTATTGAGGCTCTCCTTTCTTCTTAATTTAAGCATTTAACACATTATTTCTCCAAGCATGATTATTTCTTTGAATGTGTTTTAAAAGGACTCAGCGGTTGTCTGGAGGAATTACTGATGCAATTCTAAATTTTACTTCACAAACAGTCTACATTGGAGTAATCGATTATCCAACTACTATAATGTTTTTCACCAAATTAAATACTCTGGAGATAGAAATGATCTTCGGGTTTCATTCATAAATCATTCTTTCCAGGAAAAAAATGGTACTATAGACTCAATACAATTTGAGTATTTTAGCAATGAACGTCTATAAAATTCTTGCATTATTGCCGAGAGAAGACGTTCAAACGCAAAAAAGTGAAAATTTTCTGGCATCCAATTTTTCAAGATTGATGCCTGGATTGTTGGGCCTTTTGCAAGGGGCTGCCTCGTTGTCGTGAAAAAATTCAAAGGTTTATACCTGTATACATTTACAAACCTTCGTCATCTAAATAAAAAAATTGTCATGTGAGTATTTCGTTATGCGGGAACCCGAAGAGAAATTTTGAAAGTTTGGAGTTCTTATGTACTTCGTGAAAGTCCCTTTCGGCACTGATTCTACTCACTGCAGGGACACGAAATGAATGCGGAGGAAAACGTTTTGGAAAAAATACTCGAATCCCAAAGGAAATTGAAGGAAAACCCACAGAAAGATTGCGTTGGAGTCCCGACTTCGCGCTTTCGCAACACACCCCCGAAATACGAAGTCGAAAATAAGGACGAGAAACTCGGTGATCTCAAACGTTCGACGGATCCGAAGCAAATGCGATTAGAAAAGCGCGTTGTGGGAGGCATTCTTCTTCGGAACTGCTCACGACGTGGCCCGACGAGTGGGCCTGACGAGCAAAGGGAACCGAGCTGTCGACGCGTGCAAACAAGTCTGAGGAAAGAGGACCCCCGAGGGGGTTCCAAGCGTCGACGTTCGTCAACAAACTTAGTGCGCCCGCGGGGCACCCAAGAACGACCGCGAGCGCTCAACTGAGCGCCAGTCAACTGCGCGCCGGGGAAAACTGAGCGCCACTCACCCGATCGTCTCTTAAATTGGGCTTCCTTTCATTGCACAACTTTCCGAGGTTTTTGTTCAGAAGTAGCAGAAATATATCGCAATAAAGTACAATTTCTGAACCACAAGAGAAGGTTCACGATTGATGCTCAATTTTTTCATAGTAGGGATTTCCAGCGTTCAAATGGTTTTTCGATGAAGTTTTGAATATTGATGTTGATATTTTTAAATGTTTAATCGGACGACATTTATTCTCTATTGAAAGATTTCCTTTCAGAAATTTCCCTCGCTATTTTAAATGGCAACAATTGCAAATAATTTCAATAAGATACGTTCTTAAACCACAAAGAATGGCTTAGAAAGGATTCGCAATATCAGCAATGATTGTCAGCCTTGAAATCCATTGCAAAATGCTCCAGATATTTTATTAATAAATTACGATACAAAATTGTCAATTAGAGATTTAATCTGATTCGAGTTTCTCCGATTGAGAGGTTTCCTTTCATGAATCTCCGTCGGCTTTTTGATTGCCGCAACTGTAAGTCATTGCAAAAAAGGACGTTTTTGCACTCAGAAAAATGGTTAAAAAATCCCGCGCAATTCTCTCAAGTCTTAGCCGCGATTGCCAAAGTTAGAGTGCATAAATAATGTCGCGTGCTCAAATTTTATTTTTTCTAATAGGAATGTCAGCGCTGAGTCGGTTGGCGCTCAGTTGGCTCGGTGCTCATTCGACCCAGCCCCACAAGCGACAGCTTTCCAGACGCCACTTGATACCCAGGCGGCCGGAACGAGCAAACCAAGGCGGACACTTGTTCCGGGTTCCACCTTCACGAGCAGCAACCTCGAGCTTTTCAAAGGGCAAGTTCAACTTAATTGACAAGAGTTTGCCAATGGGATTCTTTTTCTGGTGATACCATAACGAACGGAAGCGTACAGAGACGACGTTCATTCACTTCCGTTTCTATTCTACCCTCGTCGGCACCCTGCCACAATATACCGGATAGTCGAAGGAAATTTCAATTGTTTCTCAATCTATCACACCCAAAAATTGAACTCCAGAGTCTAGATTGATTCTCTAGCTAAGTCAAAATTCCGGGGAAACCACGTAATTTGAAAAATTCAGTTGAAGATTCAAACCTAAATTTAAACGAATGTTTCCACGTCAAGTTCATGAATATTCGTGTCCAATAGCAGCATTTATGGCTAACATCTGCTGGGATTTCCGGTGAAATTCCGATATAGATTAATTCATCCTTCAAAGAAAACACAATTCATTAATCAGAAAAAAAAAAAAATTTCTGCGGAGGTACGATATACTGTACCGGAAAAATACCGGAATTTTTTATGAAATATATTTTTTTGAACCTTCACTAGAGCTTATTTTCGGGTTCGTCATCAAATCATGTTCGTCTTGGTTTCCGGGGAGGTCTCAACATCGATACTTTTCTTGCCTTCCTTCGGTACATTTTTTAGAAACACTTGGCGCCATAAAAATATTTCTGAATCTTCAGTTTGAATCGTGGGTATTGTCCGAGCTCGAATTCAGCGCTTTGGTCGTTCGTTGTCCATGATGCATCGGGACACAAATTCCTGCTTGATTACGAACTGGGCTTCATTCCGGGAAAAGCCCGCTGCTGGGTGATGCGTGGGATGAAATAAATCCCGGGGATCCGGATGTATATTCGCCTTAGAATCGTATTAAACCGATTTGGCGAGTGCTTCCGGGGACTGGCGCGAAACGAACCAAACGGCGGGGACCGGAAGTGGGAGAAATTTGCCCGCGAAGCAAAATAGAGCACCTCGTCCGCGTATAATCCCCAGGGGAATCGGGTGCCATGCTGTACAGATGATGACACCCTATATTTCTCCAGCTGCTGCACACCAGTGCAAACATGCAATACGGCGAAGTGCTACCCCACACACGCTCTTCAGCACTGCAAGAAAATCCAGGCAACCCGGCCCAATGAAAATATCCCCCAGCTCTTTTTCCACTTCCCCCACCCATTTCCCAGCATTTCTGCAAATTTTCTCAACCTCCATATATACTGCTCTGGACGCCATTGCCTTATTAAAACGTGACACGGCTCTGCAATGCTTCAAACACCGCAACACTCTTTCGACTGCGTTATTCGGCAAATCTACTCTTCCACTGAAAGAAAATATCGTTATTAGCTTCTTCATGACACGACGTTCTCGGAGATTCCTTTTGTGATACTTTACTCTCAATAAATCAATAGTGACTAGATAAAGGATACAAATAAATAAAAATCGTACCACGGAGGATACGAACCAAATTACGAGGCAAGTCATAAGCTGCCATTCGACAGACGGAATTCCATTAATATCCGTGATGGGATTCATGTCCGCCGGATTGATAATCCGTATACCGGGTGGACAAAAAAAAATTGACAGCTGAAGGCTCGCAAGTTATTTAAATCCATTCATGACCGGGACAACCTTCGTAAATATCTCTAGAACCCTTGCAAGAAATCTCATTCGAATGCTTTTTCTCTCAGGTAATATTTAATTGTGCGTGCTTTCTATACTAAAACTAGAACAAAACAACTATTGCAATTCATTCGAAAGAAAATTAAATTTCCAATAATTTGACATATTTTTAAACGTGATAATTCAAAGGTTTATGGAAACATCCTTCGTTAAAATGTGATAAATTTTTCTCCGCCCACCTGAAGTATGGCACCAGTATATTTTCTCATGTTTCTCTCTTTAAAATTACGATAGATAGAGGAATGGTGATGCTGTACGAGAAGTCAGGTTCAACAATTGTATCCTGCACGTATAGGAATTAAATTATATTTAAGCTTGAAAGGCTGGAAAAGTTGTGTGTAGAGAATGTTAAAGCCAGAGAATACAGAGCCATTGAAACAAGATGAAGTGGTGCTTCTGCAAAAGATTTGAATCGGAAAGGCTCAGGGATTTGATCCCCAAAAGATTGTTCAAATGACGTTGGCGAAGTGGGAGAAAAGAGCCGTTCGAGGAGTCGAGAAAACAAAAGGCGGGACGAAACTTGAGTCAGTTTTAAGATCATTATCGGGAACCTCACGAGAGTACTAGTACTTCACGTACAGCAGTCACACACAATACAGTCTTCAAGATGAACAATGAATCACGGACTAGACGTTTGCTCAGGCTCCGCTCCAAACGACGTCTCCGACACGCTTCAGTACTCGTGGAACGTAAATTCCTAAAAACCGACAACCAGCACTACATCAGATAGCAACCCGAAACCCGGGAAGAAAAGAAAACTGCACACGCAACATCTTGTACCTATCAGAGAGCACAGGAGGGTTACCTTGAGGCAGACCTCACACTGTGCTACTGAGTGGAAGCCGTCAAAACGTGCGAAAATTGCCTCAGATTTCCCGGGAACGTCAATTTTGTTTGTACGCTGTTTAAAAATAAATAAAATTGAGGAAGCAGGAAGATTCCTCCAACATTTCTTCATCGTTTCCGTGAAAAATCTGTTTCAGAAATGTGCGTCGCAGAAAACCACTGGCAAATCACGCGAAACTAAATCCTCAGGAAATATTTTCAGACCCCAAACCACCGGATATACACTAAGCCATCATGTATCATTCATACATCCTTTCATAGAGTGTTCGCAAGCTAAAATCTGGTTTCTGCGAATGAAAAAATGCTAGAAATCGGATTTTCGAAAAATGAGAGAAATTGGATTGCAAGGTGAACTCGGAATACATCGTCCAGACGGGCGGTTGAGAATTGTTCGACAGACTGAAAAACCGGACCGGGGCCTTTTAAGAGACTAACATTTCAAAGGAAGGCCACGTAAAATATAGTGAAAGAGGAAAAAAAAAAAGAGAGATTGGAAATGATTCGTAGGTAGTTGGAATCGCTGCCAGAGAAGCTGCACTGTGTTCGTCAGAGCAGGGAGAAACGCAGGCATCTGTGAATAATGGAAATCGTTACATCAGCCCTGATCACTTCACAGCCCGTGCCCGCAATCGAATGCCGCAGCAATCAATCTCCAGGGCGAGCATTTCATAACGAAAATGATACGCAACTGATGAAAACCGGGGCGTGTCTGGCCGATAAATCACGGGAAGAAAATTCTTCAACAGGTTCATTTTTTTGTGTCTTGAGTAATCCCTGCGCTTTATGAAGTCAAAAGGTGACGCCTCTGTCTTTAATCCCAGTCCGCTTCACGAACCCCGAATCCAAGGCTTGACCCCTGACATCGGGGCCAAGGAACTTCACGCTCTGAAACGCGCTTCAATCCCTTCTTAAAGTTCGAAATCAAGCCATCAAGCTCTTAACGCATACAAAGTTTCAATCTACCCAACCTCTTCAATAATGAACCATGAACTCCAGATCAGGCAAAACAGGAAAGCAATCAATCAGGAATACATTTCCTACCATCCCCTCTTACTCCAGCTTCGACGCATGATGAAAATAAATTAAATCCTTGGATACGACGCGAGATTTCCTCACAGGTAAATTTCACAAACCATGTCTAATCAAACACACGTATGACAGCATCCATTTTGAGTAGGACTGCTATATTTTCGATTACCTCGGATTTAACATTTCTTGTCTCAACCACCTGAAGAAGATGACTTTTCGAATACTGGAGCTCTGCTTTCGTCAATCTGTTATTTTTTTCTTCTGAAGAGACTCGAAATCGTAGAGAGGCTTCAATTACATTTTATGCTCAATTTGTATTTAAGATGTACAGTTTACTGAAAGTAAAAGTTATCACTCGACATGGAAATCTGACGCTATCGGAAGTGGGAAAAACTCAGAATTTTTTCTTCTTCAAATTTTGGCGGAGAGCGAGTCTATGCTCAATTAAATTCGGTATTCAGCATTTGAAGGAATATTCCGTGCTCGTTCCTGTAATTCTGTCACTTCATTAAACATTCAGGGCTTACTTGAAGCTACTCTTTGGAATGTATAAGTAAAAATATTAATGTGTCAGGCATTCACAGCCAGTCGGGAATGGGTTCCAGCAGTCGTTGCTCGCTTTAAATTGAAACGCTCGAGAAAGGTGCTCGAGAAATCACGGCATTCCTCGAGTTGGAGTAAAAGAAGAATGGAAAAGCCTGCTCGTCGCATGAAAATTGAGAACAGCTCCTGAAAAAAATAAATTGCATACAAAAAACGTGCTGGAAATTTAATCGCACTCCCGTGAAGCTCAATTTCACGCGGCAGCTGAAAGGATTTCAAAAAGAAGGAAGGGAAAAACTTCACGTGCTCGTCAGTCGCACCCAAGCCAAGATTGCGTGAAGCAACACGCTCAGGAAAAAAAGTCCCTCGCCTTCAACAACAAAAGCGTGTGCTGTTTGGGAGCTGAGCTGAAGAAAAACTTTTCTTCTCTTTTTTTCTTCTCAAGGCACGTTTTTCAACGCCTGTCTCCATTTCACTCTGAAAGCTGAAAGCGGTTTAATGGACGCCTCCGAGAACAGCGGTCGACTTGCGATCCCTAGACTGCTGCTAATTTTCGCTCCTTGCTATAGCGGAAACGAGATCACTTTAACGCTTAGGAGACCCGCTTTCTCGTATTCTGCAAAGAAATCTCGGGTCGCTTTTTTTTCGTGGACTGCACAATTTTCTAAACCATCTCCATTCTTTCCGTTATTTCTGCAAGCATGTGTCACGTAATCAGCTTCATTTACTCACGAACTGCCGCACTCAAAAAGTAGGATAATTTATCTGACTCAATTCCGTATTGTTTCTCGTAACGCGAAAATTACAGGAAAATTGACTCGATCGTAAAAATTCAGGATTGGAAAAATAAAAATCTTTGTTTCCCAAAGACAAATTTACATGTGAAACCTAATTATTTTTTCCCAAAACGGCTGCTTGAATTTCATTTTGTTTCGAATTTTAAATTGTCGCAAGGCTTCCTTTAAAAAAGCAGGACTTCATTTTTTCATAATTTTATCGAAAAGGTCAACTCGAGGGCGAATTGAAAAAGCCTCGAAAATTAGATCACCATAAAATTTAAGAAGGAATTCAATGTACGACGCACCCTGATTTTTAAGTGCCAACCTGGAAGAAATAATGAGCACTGCTGTATTTCGATTTGAATGTCATAATTTTCATATTCTGCAATTTCCAGGAATTAATAAGAACTGCGAATAAATGCTGAAAAGCAAAATTCTGAAAATAAAATGAAACGCAAGATAATTTCAAGAAATTGATGCCATTTTACGGCTTACGTATCGTCGAAAATCGCAGCAACTTTTGAAGAAACCTGACTCTTCGCAGTGTTTAGAGGAATGCACTGCGATCAGCGATGAAACATCCGGCAAAATAAATTTTTTAGGGATGGGAAGATGTGACAGCGATCCATCATGAGCGATGAAGCAGTCGGTGGGTTAATGTGGCGTCTCAATGTTGCCACGGGTCGGCAAGCAGCGACGAGATGTTTCACCTCGCGTCCACCTCTGCATTGCAGCATTTTTTTAAAAACCATTTCCGCAACACGCCGGAACAAGCGACGAAACCGCGAAAAAATCAACGTCGCTTGATCAATAAGCAACATACAGCGGATTAAACATGCGAAAACCGCGACAAATTGGATGCTCTTGCTCCGGCACGCGATCGACGAACAAACCAAACATTCGATTCATGACAAAGATTTTAGAATTCAAATTACCATGCTATGAAACCATATGCTAATGCTTTGGAATAAAAAAATCTCAAATTGATGATATAGATTATTTAAAAGAAGTAATCTGCAGTATACTATCCGTTCAACTTGACTATATATACGTTATTTATGCTAATATAAGACGCACTTTATAGTTATCAGCCAGACACAATTGAAGTACCATGTACGAATCACTGAAGAAATGTTTAGATGCACTGTAGCATGCATCACAGCACGTTAGGAAATCTATCGCACAGGATCGATAAAAATGTTTAAAATATGCATACATTGCTAATGGTAAAAATATTAAAATTATATTGCCAAAGAAATGGAAAATTAGAGCCCATGGGCTTCCTTGAAATGTGAATTCATCAATTGTTACAATGACCGTACTGCAAATATAAAGAACCCACATGTAAATTGTCAAACCACTTCTCAGGCTATCCGGGTGGAATTTTCAAATTGTCATCAAATTCAGACATTTTTTCAGGTGTGCCATCAATGGAAAAAACATTTTCATCCAATTAATGAAATATACTTCATATTATTTTAATGCGAGCAAGTTTTGGAGCGGTGAAATCGTAAGAACGAGTCTGAAGTCGTATGGAATCTCGTGAAAAGTGCGGATTCTACTGCACTGTACTTGAAGAACCCTGTCAAATCCGGTAACACGTCAGGCCGCAAAGAACATAACTGATCCTGACCTCTGAAAAATTGCGGATCACGGACCGGAACAGCACCGGAAATAAAGAAGACCAGCGGCGGAAGAAAAAGGTATATTTCTGGGCAGAAGAAGACGTCGGTGATTCGGAGCACCGCTTGACGCTTCCGGGATCGAGCGTCATAATCATGTTGTGTCCGACAAACGCAATTTCGACATACAACTGATATGTAGTGGGACATATAGATTCCTTTTCCCCCTTTTTCCTTCTCTTCTTCTTCCTGTTCTGCGTCTTCGCCGTGTCGTCTGATTATTTCATTACATGTCTCGCTGGTTCCCTGCTGGGCCGCGAGAAGCACACTCGGGGATTCACGTATGCGCCAGGGAAAAGGGCCCTTCTCCTGCTGGTGCAATAATGCCGAAAAGTCTCCCAAAAAAAAAAAACAAAAAAAAACATACACGAACTCCGCAACACCTTCGACATAATCCGGGTGTAATCCATAATTCATAATTCATAATCCATAATTTCTCACGGGAATACATTTCGCGTCAAAATACAATAATGAAAATTTTCACTCAAGAACTGTCAAATTGAAAGTAATTCCGAAGTAATTACGCAAACTGGATTCAAAATTATCAGGGGCTTGAATAAATGTTCTACATTATGATTCATTGAGAGAATCCGACAAATAAAGAGAGCATTCCATACAGTATGAACCCCATTACAAGATCATCAGCTCTCGGATTTTAATTTTTTGAAAGGTAATTAAGCGATTTGAATGATTCGAAGTCCGGCCACGGTAAAATGCTCAATCGGAGCTAATGCAATTACTGTACAGCCTTTCAAGGCCGGTAATATTAATAATGCTCAATATAGAGGTTATTCTTTCTTAAATTGAATAACATTTGAAGAATAATTCGAAATGTGAAAAATTCGAATTCAAAAGCACGAACTGGAAAAAGGGGGAAAGTGACGTAAAATTCATGCACAGAACAGCAGAAGAATACAATAATTCAAAGTGATCAAATAATTAGAGTGAAAATTTATTCTTACAGATTAATATCTTTAAAAAACGCGATCTTTCAGTTCACGTGGCTTATTTGGGACGCGGTAAAGTATTTCTTCGCTTGCTGATAGGACAAGAGCGCAAAAGAATGAAGATTTCCAGCCATGTTCTATAATCAAGTAAACTATTTGAGATTTTTTGCTCAAAGTATGTGAGAACCCGACCTATAGGTGCTCTTTTCACGCCGCGGTCAAGAATGAAATCCCGGGATTGAAAAAAAGGGGCCCCCACGAAAAATATAGCCCTGCCTCTTGTAGTTAGTCTTCGCGGTCGGGTCCGAGAATATGTTGCTCTCCTTTCCACTCAGTGAGTAGGGAACCCATATATCCAGTAAAAATACTGAGGGCAAAGACGAATTTTTGCTTTTCTGTGGTCACGTCACATCCATCTTGATTCTGTATAGTAGCAGCCCCAAGGGTAGTTCAGAACACTTTGAAAAACCTTCGATCGCGAGGAACCCCTGGTATCCCGTGTTTCGTGGCGATTGCAAGACTAATCCGATCACAGAATCACATTCTCGCTTCTCGTTTATCGCGTAAACAAGGAAAAGGGTCCAAGAAATTCAATCCCAATTGCGAGTCTATCCGAAAGGTAACATACTGCCTGACGCAATCTTAAAACACCGCGGATTTTCGAAAGGTCTTTACAAATGGATTTCAATTCTTCTTGATTCATTTCTTACAATTCTCCAACGATCTAAACGGAAAAAATATTAAATTAATTTATATTCTACCTGCCCTCCATGAATGTTTAATCGGTTCTGGGTCATTTGAGTGCCTACCCCATCTTAGCATTTCAGAATTTTTGCACTACAAAAATGACCGTCGACTCAAGGAGCTCTGATCATTTTACTCATTTGACAAAATGTTTCCAACATCATACCCACCAGACAAAAATCTGCACCAACTTGCTTCCGTTTTCTCATCCTACACCAAAATTGGTAATAATTTTTAATAGCTATGACTGAAATCGAGAATGAATTTTTGCGGCGCAAAAATATCAGGCACGGAAATTAATTTTTCCTGCAATGCAAAACATTCAGAAAAACCTTACGCGAGGTTAGTGCGTGCAAATATGCAATTTAAAGAGCTCGATGGGAACCTCGTTTTCGCACAGGCGAAAAACTCTGCAATGTCTACAGAGACATACAATAATTGCACACGGTAAATTGCACAATTATAACCTGTATTGACACTTGTCGGATTAACAGTTCAAGGTGATGAGGTGTCTGCTAGTAATTTTGAAGTTCGTTTAAAAGGCCATGAAATATGGAGAAACGAACAATGCTCGTTAATACACGCAGTTTGTTAAAAAGAAAGAAAGAAAAGGTAAAATCTCAAGAAAGCGGTCATTCGAATTATTGGAATGCGCGGTGGAAATTTTCGGTGATTTCGAGTCTCGTGTAATCAAAAACGCGTTTGGAATCCGAGGCGACATTCCGGCGATGAAGCTCATCAAATAACAGTTCATCCGCAGCCCATGAAAACGTATTCGTCCGTGCTGCTCAGCGTCATCAATCTTCCGGGAGGTTGACAAACTCACGCGTTGTCGTCCCGTCCCCGAAAGCGCAACTGCAACCCGACGCGATCAACATGCATTCCCTTTCGAGAACCCCTCCAGCGCCTGATGGATCATTCTATCCACACACAAAAAAAAAAAACCAAAAAAGGTTTTCGAGTGCTGTTGCACTTCGCCCAAACCCAGAATTCGTTTCTCAGCGTTAGTTTACTTGGATTAATGGCTGGTATCACGGGGATGCGCAAAAGTAACGCTCTCTGCTAATAGAAATGCTGTATTAAATCGGCGAATCACAAGCCAGCGTGCCCAAAAGAGCGCACACTCGAAACAGCGGAAGTAAAAAAAAAGCAATGCGTTTAATTTTTGAAAGAAATCAACAATATGAGTAAGGAAGCACGCGTTCTATATCTCTAAAATGTTATGCATATACAGTATAAATCTTAGTACATTATTTACTCATTTGAAAAGTATTAAAAGCTCTGCTGGGACCAGAAAAAGTGCTGCACACAATTTTGTCGCAGTGAGCCGACCATAATAAGTAAGGTTTCTCGGTTGATCCAAAATACTGTAGTTCATATCCTACAGATGTTTTTTTCAGTTGTGCATCTTTTTTTATTTATTTTTTCTGTTGACTCGCGCTATTCTGAGCACGATTTGTTTTGAGAACCGCCGTTTTGGGACACATTCAGCTGTCCCGGAACCGCGGGATTCATTTGCTGAGTCATAAGAAGATCGCTATTACTCCAGCTTTTCTCCGGTTTCCTAATCCGGGCTAAACTAACACCCAGCAACGGGGTCCGGAAGTCCACAAACGACGCCGGCAAACAGAGAAAGTTGATCGACTCCGGAAGTGAGCTCTGATGAGGGGAAAAACGATCTCATTAACACAACTTGAAGCTCTATAGTACATAAAAAAAATACCTCGGTGACCGTACGGAATTACTCTGCAAATACGAAGCGATGAAAAGAAGAGCACTAAGACTGGGGGGAAACGGAAATTCGAACTCGTTCCCGTTACTAGCGGAAATCGGAAATCAGGGGTATTTATCGTTTATGAAATAAGTCCAGTTTTTACAGCACGGTTTTTTTTTTTTACAGAAAGGAAACTTTATACCCGCCTCAAGGTTTCTTGAGAGAAAATATACGTGAATGTCCACGTCAAGTAGCGCAGTACCGCGACTCGAACCCCGCGGATATTTCCCCAAATATCTATAGTGATAATTTGTTCAGTGTTTTATTCTTATTTTTACCTCACCTGCAAGGAGGGGTTCATAAATTCAGTCCGTTACCTCGAAATATCAAAGGATTTTTCAAATACGCCAAAGGCTTCGGCTTAGTTACGTACCCCACCAGCCAAAACCCGGTAAAATATTTGCTGCTGATTCATTATGCAATTGCTGACTATCGATTTTTGAACTTACTGTTGTGCCTCAAGCTTGTGCACTACTGACATTAAAATCTTGTGGCCCAAGTGACCCAGTAAATTGGATTTTTTTTTAATCACAAAAGGTAATTTCCTAAAAGTGAATGTAACTCCTGACGATTTTCTCGTCAAATCAATTTAAAAAGGGAAGACATAAAATGCAGAAAACGTCAAGAGCTTCAATGTAAGACCACATAGAACTCTGTATGGAATTTCTCGAATGCGATTTGAGCTTCAGCATATTGTAATGTGAATGATTGTTTCAAAGATTATTTGGCTGGCAAGGCAAGTATTTTTCTTTCTTCTCTCTATGCTTTATTGTGAACTTTTCCACGATTTTATCTGTTGATTATGTTGTGTGTTTGATTAATATTATTGATACCTGTGAAAAAATACGATTCTGATTTGAACTTCCAACCAGAGCAGATTTTGCTGATTTTTCCTCCAGAGGCCATAAAATTTAAACTTATTTTACTAATTAAACTGCTATGAAGCTTCAGAACTGCCTTGGCATTCTGATGTTCTTGAAGTCTGGATGAAAATTTCAAAGGTTAAATCTTCAACATTTACTTCTCCACTAGCCCTTGGGCTAAATCGCTCAAGTGTAAACTTCAAACCATGACTAATGTAAAAATCCATAGTCATTGACAAATTCGCCGAGTTTTCTGTAAGATGGAAGCATCGTTGAATCCTGAGAAACTTTCAAGGAAATGCAACCTCTAGGGGGCTACTACGATTTCAAAGCACATATTCTCGGCAGCTTGGTCCAGTATAACCAGGCAACCCCTTGAATTTATTTTTTCCAACCGACAACGGAGATTGGATTCGATCAGAATCTGGAGGGCAGAAGGAAATACACGATAGCTGCAGAATCTCTAGAATATACGATCCAATCCCGCAACACCACCTGAGGTTCACCTCGTCAGCAAAACCCTAGTTGTTACACGTTCAGTTCAATTCAAATTTAATATCAGAAAAAAATAAATAGCGGGTCAAAATTCTCGATGGTGTAGTTTCTCGCGCGAGAAAATTCCGGACGGCTTTCCCACGCGTCGACGCGGGAAAGTTTTCCTTTTTTCAGCACCGCGAAATTTCATCTCTCCTGAGGCATTCGGATAGAGAAAAATAGAGGCAAGAATGACAGAGTGACACTAACCTGTTCTTTCTCCGAGGGATTAGTTGAGGAGTCTTGCGAAGAGCTGCCAGCATCACTGTACACACTGCCATTGAGGAGCACTGGCGAAGGCGTCTCGTTGGATGACACACTAGAAGGAACTGCGGCATATTTCGAACCTTGGTTCGCAGATGAGCACGAAAGGCGGCCACCAGGTACCAAGCTCTGGAAAATAACCAAGAAATCAACAAAATTAAGTACGATAGAACAACGGTATTCGCAAGAATACATGAGAGGGTCTTTCCCGCATAGGAAATGACATTCAACGAGTTTTAGCGACTGAAGCGCCTTGAAAAAAGCCGCCATGAAAGAAGAATATTTGCTGGTAAAAGAAGAAAAGTTCCAAGAAAAACAGAGATAGAATTCTCATCTTCAGTTACCAGGTCAGACACAACCAATAAACAAATCAACTATCAAAAATATACATCGTAATTTGAGTACGATTTTTATATCTTCACGGACATATATTTTGTTTTCGCGGTGGTTTTCAATTGTAGACGATGAAATATAAAAAATATAAAAAATAGGCCAATTTTAGGCAGTGGTATCTCTTGAATGCAGATGGCTTTTTGACAGAATCCCATGAGACTTTTTATTCCTTATATTATTAAAGATTGTTTCAGTTCCATGTACTGTATCCCGCCGAAATTTTCGCTCATTTGTATTTCATCTCGCCAGCATTCGCTCGCTCCGGACCCTCAGATAAGTGTCATCAATTCTGGAAAACCTTTCAGTCTTTCACATTACTTCCACATTCAAGGAAATACGAGCTGTTCGGCATAATCTCTGCTGATTCCACTGCATTTTTTCACGTGATCAATACTTAATTTGAAGACCAGCACTGGTATACTTCTTTTGGCAAAGGGCATGGGGAGACACACTTCAAGATATGCTCCTCATCTCTTTTTAAGATTGGCGGGGGAATTTTATAAAGATTATTTATTTTTCAAGGAGAGATTCATTAAGAGTAATCAAAATATGCCGGCACTCTCCGACGACTGAATGTAGTGTCGGATCTTTTTTCGTGAGGGCGTAAACTTGAGGGAAAGCATCTTGAGAAAAATATTCCCTTTCAGCAGGTTCGAAATCGAAATCAGCACGCGAAAAATAAGCTGCCGAAAGTGCGTTCGTCATCATCAAAGGGGGCAAATGCATCACATAACGTTTTAATCGAACTCTCGTGCATAAAAATGTTTGCTGGGATTGCACATGTGAAATTTGAAGTAGGGATGTACTCAGTTCAGGGGGAATGGTGTGTCGGGGAGGTTATTAGCATTTCTGATGGGGGAAATTCTGGAGCCTTTGAAGTTTCCCTTCGCCCTTCGGCTTTGCTGGTTGTTAATAAGACATGACCTCGCGGTCAGCGTCTGAGACCATTTCCTGTGAACATTGAATTTTCAAAGAATATTCTTTTAAAGGAATCCACATGCATTTAATCCAATTGTATTGGTAACATCAAATGGACTCTGCAACCATTCAGCGCCTCAGTGACATGAGAAGCATGTTCCAAGGCATCAATGATTTTTAAAAATTGACTCGAAGAGTAATACAGATATTACATTTGCAAAGGCATGCTTCGAGAGTGTGTGTCAAAAGAAGGTCAGGAGACGATCATAATTATTTATACCCAGAACTCAGGATTTTTGAGAAAATCACAAGAGCACATCTCTTGAATTTCTCTGCTCGTCCCGGTTTTGAGTTTGCAATGGAAATACAAATATTTATTGAAGCTACAGGGAAAAGAGTTACTTGTCTCCAAAAGCCCGCATTTCGATGCATTCCTTGAAATCGAAGAAAAGCTCCATGCGAAGAAACTTTGATCATCTTTCCATTTCCTTGATGAAAATGTAGGAATCTCGCATATCTTCGGACGGTTTTCAAAAGAAGGGAGCCATGAAGGAAACGAATATATTACGAGCTTAGTTGAAATCGACGTCCTATCGGCAATACGGGGGCGCAATGAATTAGAATACATGAAACCTTTTCAGCATGAAGAATCGCTTCATATCACGCAACCCGCGAAGCAGGATATGCAGCGGGTGCTGCGAGAAAGCGGAAGACGCCGAGAAAGGCTTCCGAGAGAAAATGAACCCATCCCCCTCAGGGCAGTAAACCCCATGTCGGGTCATCTCACACGCGGGGTTACGACGTTGATCACGATACAAATCTCCGAATCCCTCAAAAACCCTGGGCCCGTAAAACCCTTCATACAACTCCGCGTCTCTGCAGGTGAACAACGCAGTCTCGGGTGCTAAATGCAGCGATTACGGCCAATGCTCACTCAGCAGACTGAGGACATTGGGTAACGACTGGCACGCGCTTCCGGTTCCAGGGTTTTAGTTTCAGGATCGATAACATTCTTGCGAAAAAAAACGTACTTCAATTTTGTCGTTTCTTGAAATACTCAGCACCAGAGGCGAAGTCCTGTCTTTTTTTGTTTCCTCGGTGAAAGGTGTCACAGGAACGCCTCGCATCAATTTCACTGCATTTAAACCCAAATCCCCACCATAAGACATACGAAGGCTAGGTATCGAAGATAAATTAAGCAAAAGTCCGTTTAAAAATAAAGAAACCTGAAATAATTGCACGCATGAACACAAGAAACATTGCGAAACTCTAGGGAGCTTGAACAAGTTTCAATTCACCGTTTCAGGTTTGTTGTCATGAGATTTCTACTGTAAGTCATAATAAGCTACTTCAGTCAACTGATAGGGTACAGTACTTGGATTACAGTTTAGTCTAAGATGGGTCATTCAATTCTAGGGTAATCATTATGAGGTTTGCTGCATTTTTGACTAGGCGAGTTTAGTAGATTGCGTTGGTTTGGCGTAAGATTTTTGAGTGAATTTAAGTAAGCGACTGGTTTACGTTCGTGCTATCGGGCGAAGGAATCTTCAACGGTTAGTAAAAATTCATCAGCATGCATTTTTACCAAGATTTTCCAGTTAAGGCCAAGACGGCGTGATTCATTTCTTAAAACTGCTTGTTTTTAAATGTTGCGGTATTTTTCAATAGTGGAAAATACAATCTTGTTCGTCAGGTTTCAAAAGCCCTCCAATTAGCCAACAAATCTCGTAAACGTTTTTTAGATGATGCAAGTTGAACAACTGGAAAGCTTTCCTCCGAGTCGGCCATAAAAAATAATAATTGGATTTCGTCACGTGATTCGAAGCTATTCTTTTACCTTCAGTATATGATCCGCTTCCAGACGACATCTGGTCATCCGAAACACGTAAATCAGGATCACAAATAAGACCACTCCACGAAACTTGTCGACGGAGTTCATTAAAATCTCGGATCAGGCTGCACTAATTTAACCCGCATGTTCTCCACTCGCCCCAGCTTATTTCAAATGCGTGAGTGATTTAAATGGGGGCAGCTTCAAAGAGGTTATTCTCTCCGGGAACGAATTTCTTGTTTAGGAAAAAAAAAAGATCCCCTTTTACACAGCAGGAAGACGACGGGTAGAGAGTCAAGTTGAACAAAGGGACGACGAGTGCCACGCAGAACACAAATTGCATCCGAATGCTGGGACCGCCATTTGCCACGCGAGGAGGTTCGACACGAGCTGCATGTCCAAAAAAATTAATATAAAAACAAAATAATGACAGGTTCGGGTAGTTTGGCGAGAAAATATAAGTGGTCGACAGATAAGCAATGCAACGACCCACGGCGGCACGGGCAACGCATTAATTCCGCGGCCCGAATTGGGATGCGAGTCGTGGGCCCAGATAACGACGAGCAACCCGACTAATTAAATCGCAACCGAGTTGTTCACCGTCAGGGTTCCAGTTTCTTTTCTCGTCGGCGGGTTCGGGTATCGCAATCGATCTTCTTCTGCATGCCTCGGCACGTGCTGCGGGTGTCACTGCCTGCATGACCTTTGAGAGCAGAGTTACCCACGGCTTTGCTCGCCAGTGTGCAGAGATTGAGCACAACGCAGCAAGAGATTTTAACCGCCGATTATGCTCAACTTGCTAAACTTTGCTCTCCATTTCTTCGACATGTAAAGGGTTCAAGTACAGGGTTGACAGGAAAAAAAAACGAACCGATTTCTAAATAGTCCCCGCATGAAGAAACTGATTAGTTCCCGGATGAGTTCTGTCATCATTACTGATGTATACTGTATACGCAACGTGATCTTCTCTCATGAGATAATTTTAAAATTTTTTACTCCAGTCCTGACAGTAGGAAAACATCATCAGCAGACCTCATAAACTCATGTATTTCATAAAATTATTTGCATGAAAGTTCGGGTTTAAAATGTATTCCTATGAAATTTAAGTGATCCTGATAAATTTAAGCTCTCAACTTTCTTTAATTCACAAATTTTGGGGGCTAGAAATGGTAAAACTCAAACTCTCTTTTCATCTATATTTTAAAGAAGAAACGGCGGTTTTAACTTGAAACTTCCACAAATTTTTGTATTTTCCTTGATTTTTTTGCGCGAGTAATTTTTTAAATAACGAACTTTGGTGATGCTGAGTCTTCGTTACCCGAGTTATTCGTTAAGCAGTGAACAAATTCATTTCATATTTTCTAATCGGTTTGAGCTAATCAGTTCAAGAAAAGAACTGAAGCGCATTTAATTTCCTTGGATGAAGTCCAAATGCATAATGACCAGCATTCACATACGAGAAAAATCACCAAAGACAGGAAGCTGGCATGTGATTTCCTAAAATACTTTTATTGAAAATTTTCTGCCTCCGAATCACCAGATTTTCTTCCATTTCCGGATGATCCAACGTGAATTTTCCGAAAATCGAGCGGAACTCGTTCAGAATTTCGTCGAATCAAAGCGAAATCCCTCATGATGGCAGATGCAGTAGTTTTCTCGACAGATGCCACGAAGCGACAGAATAGTTCCTCTGCTTTGGTGCATGCAAATTCTACACCGTTAAAAAAAAGCATAGCCCTAGGAAATCTTCCGACACTTGTAATAAACGTCAACTGGCCCCTAGCTTTTATATCGAGATTTTTTCTCCAACGCAGTCAAGAGCTTAGACACAGCTCCTTTATACAGTAAAAAATCAGACCGTCAAGCGGAGACACATGCAAATTCCTTCCCTTGTGACACACGTACTTCTGAGCACAACATTTGATTGACGTTACAATCACTGGAGCATCTAATTTAAAATAAATGAAGAGGAACCGACATCAGTCAGTCTTGAGCTCTTGAACCCTTTTCTCTCGAAATAGAGGGTAAATAATGATCCAAAAGTCCAACTTTACAACAGAATAGCTTTTCCCATCAAAACTCATCCTCTCGCTTTAGTCCTCAGGTCAAAGTGAACTCGTCCGATTAATTGACTATATAGACCAGGAGATTCTGGTTCTACCAAGTTAAGTTTACCAAGGCTCCTGTGCATAGAACTGCTGATTGAAGTGGGATGAGAGAGGTGCAATTAATGTCATTCACCGAGTGACCTTCAGAACTGAAAAAAGTGAAAACGAAAACATATTTGCATTATTTTTCTCCGAAAAAATCGCCGCTGAATTTTCAGCTTTGATGCCTTTTGAAGTTGAAATCTTCGGTGGACGAAAGGAAATGTTTGCTGGAAAATTCTGCGGTTGTTGATTGCGCCAGAAAACTTTTCGCGTCAGATTTCCACTGCTGCTGTGCGTTCGCCAGATTTTACTCCCTTTGTATAATGACATAATTGGAAATTACGGAAATTAACGCGAGAAGTTGAAAGGCCGAATGAACGCACGAATCTGTCGATGAGAATGTGTGATGCTAATCGGCATATGTTTCAGTTCGCAGCACTCAGACGGTTCACGGTTGGAATGCTAGAGTGTTAATGCGAACGTAAAGATAAATATACTCGGCTGATGAAAAAAATAATGTAAGTTGAAACAAAATGTCCCGCAAAACCGATTCACGCGTTTCTCTTTCGGAAATATAATCTGTTCGCTTCAACAAACCCGGATACCCAGTTTTCGCTGATGGTATGAAATATGTACACTGCGACACACGTCTGAAAACATATCCGCGCTTTTCGTCGCACTTCAACGCAAACAACACGGAAACACAGGGGCTGGCATCAGGTGGAAACTCGAATCCTCTCATTTCGTCTACAGCTCATTTCCCATCTGTCCAACTCATGCGTCACTCTGACAATTCCGAATTTCTATCCTCTCAAGAAGAACTGAGCACAATTCGTGGCTCA
The DNA here is from genome assembly GCA_905338405.1 of Notodromas monacha. Taxonomy (NCBI): domain Eukaryota; kingdom Metazoa; phylum Arthropoda; class Ostracoda; order Podocopida; family Cyprididae; genus Notodromas; species Notodromas monacha. Next base: position 19,997 of record CAJPEX010000477.1, read on the forward strand.
TCGGCTACATCACAGTTATTTCCACCTGAACGAAAATTTTACGAGGCATCACAGATCTATACTCGGAACCCAGAGATGTGAAACGTTATGTTTATCGCATGAGCAGAAAATGACGTGTTTCTCAGAAAAAAAAAATGACCGCAAGATACTCGCACTTTCTCGCACAGTTTTCAAACATCTTTTAATTGCTACACTAATAAATGTAAGGGGTGTATCATAACACAAACCAACATCTCCTGGACGTTTTAAAATATCGCGACGAAAAACTTGGAATGCAATTTCATTCAATTTACCGAATCACGTTCAGATTTTGGATTGAATATGACCAGAGCGCGCACATTAATTTGAATATAACGATGATAACATTTTTTTTTTAGCTCTGAAGGGGTTTGTAACTGATTCATCTCTGTGTCTTTTTATTGCAATATCAGCAGGGCGACGTTTTTTTCGTAGCTGATAATCATGACAAAGTTTTATGAGATTTTTCTCAACTTTCTCCATGATCTTTCCAACACAATAGAGAAGAGAGAAATATTCTGAATTCGGCGGGATTCGAATTCCAAAGATTACTCTTTAGTCTCTATACGCACATTATGAAGGAAAAATCCGCTGAAATTTCTCTTATTTCCTAATAATACCTGTAGTGCACCCTCGAATTTAATCATATCTATACTCGGGCGCAGAGATGAAACTCATCGACTGAATCTACGAAGTTTCTATCAGAAACAGTTTTCGAATAGGCGACGAAAGGGAGCGATTTTCGAAAATGTTGCGACGACGGACAAAAATTACGCAGCTGAATTATAAAAGCAAGTTTATGAAATCCAGACGATTTTCCACGCCAAGACGCATTGCTCAGAGCGTCAAAAGAAAGCAGAATACTACGTTTGTGCCCGATTTCCGGGAAACGAAATGCATATCATTTAGGGTTTCGAATGCCAAAATATTCCTGAGCCAATGAATGTGAAACTATGGCCCTTATTAACAATTCACTCTGCCTGAGATCCGTGGAGATGATCCCGTTGGCCTCGAGATGCACCTGTTCCGCGCACCTGCTCATCCCCAACGGGTTCCCATTCCAAGCACGGGGTGTCGTAGTCTGGGCACGGAGATCAAATTAAAGCAATACTACCTTTTTTCTCCTATCCGTCTCGTGAAAATAAAATGGAATACAGTACATTACTGAAGTGCAAGTTCATTTCATTTGATCCACTGTAAGCTGCCGTTGAAGTAATTGCTTCGTTTGCTTCTGACGCGATTGAAAATCTAAATCCAAGGTTAATGATTTGCTCCAGCATGCCTTGATTAAACTGATGGTCTACTAAAGCAATTATGAAAATTAATCAGCCCTTCATTGACAAGCAAATCTTTACAACTCCCTGTAATACTGTCTATAGCCACATTACTTCACTTTTCTTGTCCAAGAGATGCAAAAGTTTATTCTGCATCTCTTGCATCCCTTTGCAACTGTCGCCAAAACTTGGCCCAACTTAACCAAGGAATGCATTGATCATAATTTTTATTATTTTTTTTTGCGCAGAACTACAATACACCATTGACCATTCATTATCCACGTTTGGTGACAGGAAAGGAAAAGATTCCCAAAGATGATCTTCCGCGAAGAAAAAATCCTTCAACTGTGCTCAGCAAGCGGTTTAAAAGAAAATAGGCTGTTGCATTATTTTATTTTGCTGAAAAAATGAATAACGATCATCAGCAGGTCATACCCTGATCACGTACATTTCAGTACTGTACTGGATAAAAAAAAATTTGTATTTCAATACTCGCCCATTACAATAACTATGCTCGTTAAAAGCACATTAAGAGCTCCCTAGGAATAAAGGTAATTCGAACGTGATTTCAAATGTTCTGCATATAATCAAGAAAAATTCTTTCATTCCTATTTTCAAGTCTGGGGCAATTATAATATGAAAAATGTTTCCTCTCATTTGCGTCTTTAATTCAGGATTGTCGAAGTTCAGCTCACGTTTGAAACTAAACTCACCAAACGTACGTAGTGAGACCCCGAGATGCGGACGTAATTGGTGCATCAAGAGTGTCCCCAAGTCGAAATGTCCCTAAGTTGAGTCTTGTTTTCCCATAGGCTTACATTATATGATTTTTAATTGGTGTTTTGTGGAAGAAATATTCTTCAGAATTCCCTGAAAAAATTGTTTGCCACTTATATTTGAATTAGTGAATACATTTTCAACTCAATGAGAACATTAAATTTGGCCTGAAATGTATTTGCAATTTTATCACAAAATGTCCCTATGTCGAGTCAGTGTCATCATGTCGGACCTTATTCATTGATTTTTCTTTCTGGGAAAATAAGTGTCCCTATGTCGAATTGTCCGCAGGTCGAGGCGTCCGCATGTGGGGATCTCACTGTATATTACGGGTGGAGCCTGAAATCGTACAAATTTCGAGAAATGCGGAATATCCAGCAGAACACCGAGTTCCAGCTCAAAATTACCGCTCATACCAGTCAAAACAAACATTCCGCGACGCGTAAAACACCGTCTTTCAAAACCAAAAAATGCAAAATATCGGTGATCGGCACTCGGATCGGAAAACTGCTGGTCTCAGATGAAGCTCAACAATGCGTCGGCGGACCGAGGAACATTATGCAGGCCGTCACGCGGAACAATGCGTTTCGCGCGCATCAACTCAGCGTCACGCTGCGTGTGGAACGCGTCAAACCAACGCTCAACCACCTGATCTTAACCCAGCTGTGGCCAAACAATATACTGTAGCCATATTCATGGTACTGTACGTCTTTCAAAAAAAAAAAGTCTACTAGTGATGTTTTCGTCTTTAAATTGATGCGTTACTTTGAAACATTTTTTTTTAATGGGAAGCAAATGTTGGACAATTGTTTACCCATGGGGACACTGATCTCGATGGACGTCGAAGGATATGATAATGTTACGGAAAGTAATGACATGGCTTCATCTCAAAATTTCCTTCCAACAGGATTAAGTCGAAAAGTATGCCTATTTTTTAAAACCCCGATATCGCCTGAATGGCTGAGAGTATAACAGTTCTTTCAATTTGTTTTTAAAATGATGCACGATTTTGACCTTCTTTGTGCATTAGAATTGACTGAAAAATATCACAGAGAAGAAAATGTCTTTGGGGTTTCTCATCAGATTTATTTTCAATTGCATGCTTTAAATTGATCACCGACCGAAAACCGAAAAAACGCTTGTTGAAAATTAAATTTCAGATTTCAGAATTCCTAACTTCTAGCCGTGATCGACGAGGAAAAAGGGAATGGTTCTGAGATCGAAAAAACCTTTTCATTCCAGTTCCTCGCGAACTTTCCGAATAGAAACACTTTCCTGCTCGCATCGATTTAATAATTCCTAGGCAAGTAAATTCGACGCTAATTATAAAATTTACCCCTTGATAGCTTCGAAACTTAACGGTTCTGCTTGATTTCTCCCGCCCTTTACTCTGCTCCCGAATCCCAGAACGATTTGAAAAACATCTCCTATCGCCCGAGGGGCCATAATTGCACAAAAACTATTCAGCTACTTCGGCACGTCTGTTCCGCCGTCGTAATCCTTTCATCGAGAGCAAACATATTCTGGAATAACACAACTGTCACGTTTTCCTCTCTCCTTCTCATCATGACCCAATAAAGTGTCCGGAAGAACCAAATTAAAACGTCGAATAGCATTCCAAACGACACCACGCTGCATAAATCCTTGCGCCCCATAACCTGAATTTTTTTTTATCGTTAGCCTGCAGTTCGGAGCTTCATTTGATGAAGAAGACCCATGATTAGATCAATCTGGACGATATCTCAATCTCGAGATGAACACGATACCAAGTGCCACCCAAGCAACGCGGGGAACAAGACGAATGCCTTAAATCGCAAGAACAGGCATCGCTGCCCGGCGTAGATACAAGTGAGATAGTGGTAGTAAAACGCACCGACAACAGCAGTTGTGATGGATAATCCGGTTAAGCAGAAAAACGCGTCCGGAATGACTGTCAGGGAAGACATACTGTGCCCAGTACTGCCAAGATGACTGGGACAATCCAGAGAAAACGGCGATGCTGCGAACCAAAGACTGATAAGCTCTTCCGCTCTCGGACCTTCTCAATAACTTTTATTCCGTCTCACTGTCTGGACACTGCCACGAGCTTTTAGAAGTCATGCGATTTTCAGTCACATTTCCCGAGCTCGAACAGCTCAAGCGTCGGAGAAATTCACCTGGTCCATTCATCACCCGAAAGCAGGAAATAGGAATCGCGATTTCTCTGCTGCACTTCTGGGAGTTGACAGAGCATTGTCTGACAGAGGACATGCCGAATTCATGCGAATACAGTGAAATTTCATCACAAGGAACTCGCAGGGAACTGAATCGTTATGACGAGATTCAGGGTTCTTTATAGGACTGACATTTTGAGGGAAACACCTTCAAAATATTTCGAAAACAGATTTTTTGAAGAACTGAAAAACTTTCCAAATTTTTTGAGGAAATAAAAGATAAATTTCAAAATTATACTTACACTTATCTGATTTCAGACCTCCCTTCCCGAAATAAAAAAAATACTAATCTTACTGCAGCATGAGCTAAAACAAATAGAAAATAAATGTGTGAGAAGAGCATTTATTCATTAAGTGCACTGCAATGTTTATAAAATAGAGCAGGATCCTTCCAATCATACTTTTCCTTAAAATACATTAGCCTTTTATGAATTCTAATGTAAAGCTAAATGTGTTTTTATTACAGCATTAAAGGAGCGTAATTCCTGTGATGCTTATTTTTCTGCACTTGAGAAAGATTCGCATTACAAAATTTTCAATTAGCTACCCGTTGAGTTTTCCCATAATGTACCAATTAGTGAAACATTTCTATGGCCGATGCACACTTAATTAAGACGAAAATTCGTTATACTGAGAAAATTAGTTTTTCATACTTTTTAAAAACATTATCCCTATGAAGACACTGCTGGGAGCAAGAAAAACGTTTTATAATGAAAGATTCGTTGTTACGGATTTTTACTGCGTGTCGGATATAATCAGTTCTTAGTTGAGAAGTTTTTTTGTGCGTGACTCACTGAACGTTTCTTACTTCGTGAAAAAAAGTGAATTTCACAGGCAGGACAAAAATTGCCCCATGTTTCTGTGAAAACGTCTCATCAAGCATAGAGCATTGAAATACGAAACACAAAATGAAGGCTCACTTTGTATCAAATTCCTGCCAAATTAAACAAATATCATCGTCACCATAATGTCACATGAAATATCAAACGTAAAGCAGCGATTTTATTAATTGCGTTATTTCTTTTTTTATTTAGTTCAGATCATGCCTAAATGTTGGATGAGTTCATGAGATACTGTACGATTATTCGTCTGAATTGGCGATGGACTGTTTGGAACACCGGTGTATGCATAACTAGGACACGTTTATCCGTTTTTTTTTGCGAATCAAGAATCAAGACTGGAACAAGAGCGTCAGCTATTTTCGGCTCAATGTCACTCTTTTTCGTCTTTTCATAAACCTCCGGAATATGTAAAAAAAAAAGCGTTTGAATTAAACTCTTTTACATTAACCCTCATGAGGAAGGTTGCTGCAATTCCCGGCTGAAGACAAATTCTTAATCTCTCAGCACCTCCAGAGAAATGTAACGCCATGCAGCATTTATTTCACCCCTGGACTCTCTATGGGATTACTCCCTGCTCCACCGCATTTCATTTGTTCCGTGACCAAATAAACGCCAGTTTCCCGGAGTTCGTTCTTTGCTCCAGGGACACAACTGAGAGAAACGAAGAAGCTAATTTGTCTCACGTGACCAGATGGCCAGAAACATAGAACAGCATATCGCCGCCCCAGCAACCCGATACGGGTATTGCTTCCAGTAACTGGGAAGCGAAGAAACTCATGACGTTTGCTTCCTGCTTTCTCTCTACACGATGAACCTGCATGAATAATGCAAACTCTCGCGTCCGGAACTCCTTGTGTGGTTCCGGCACCGGATTCCAGAAAATAAAGTGCAGGAAGACTTGGGGAATATTTACTATTCATTCACTCGGATGTTCAAACGGTTGCAGCCGTGTTTGTCGCGAGGCTGCTCATCCAGGCCTACGTCTTTTGCATTCGATTCAAACAATGCAACAAAGCAAGGAAACCTTTACCCCGCGTAGTACAAAAAAAAAAAGACAGAGCTGGAGAAAAACTTTCTAACCTGACAAGACTGAAATACAGTACCAAAGAACAATTTCCATGGCCTTCATTCTTTTCGCTCTTCGATCACAAGGCCCTTGACGTCTCTATCTTATGCATGAATTCGGAGGAATGTCGCATTTCAAGTTTTCCGCAGCTTTCAGTTTGCATTTCCACTCGAAAAATGCGACTTATTCATGAAGTAAAAAGTGACGAATTTTTCTGGGTAACTCTCGAAGTTTAATCCCTTACCCCACAATTAAGACCTAGTCAAAATCAGTGAAGTACAATACATTCTACTGTAATCACAGCTGCACACACAATTAAATATTGAAAAATAGTGTTCAAGGCTTCTAAAGTCAAATTCTCCCTATAACAACTTTGCTCACAACGATATTATCTGAACACTGATTTTGTTATGGTCCTCGGGTAAACATATATAAGCAGCTCATTTAAAAATATATTCTCAACAGAAATAATTATGTATTGATCCCTTCAATATCGACGAAGAAAGAGTCAACCCGTGGTTCTGCGGGAAATGAAGGCCCGTGGGTTGGGGATTATGGTTCTACTTCTTGGCATTCATATTCTTCATGGTTTTAACAACGGAAGTTGGGCGAAATTTCTCGGTTCATCCCACTGGATAAAATATTCAAATTGGCATTAGCTAATTCGGGGAAAATAAGCTTCACCATTGTGCTTAAAACCAAATTGAAATATACGAGACCGTGAGACAAACGCGATTTGAGGACGCGGCAAACGTGAACACTGATCTCAGATGCAAGGAAAGATTTATTTTTGTATAAAGTATAAATGTATACAGTATATTCATTTTTTTTTTTTGTGCCTCCGAGCGTTTTGGAGGTTAAGACGATGAAAGCGGGTCTGCGCACGTCAACTGCATCCGGCACGGGAGTTATCAAAGGTACAGGAAAAAAGGACATCTCGAGTCTGTATAGAAAGTCACACAAGTGCAGAGCTCTACAGTAACAGCTTCACGTCCAGTCGGTCCTTTCCTGTCAGGATGAACGCTGAGTAAGCTCAAGCACTGGAGTTGGATGTTTTAGACATTGCCAAGATAACGTTCAATACCTTATCTTGGACTGAACTTGTCCGCAATGACCAAAACATTTCCCTCAGCTCTATAGACAGAAAATTATTCTAGAATAATTTTATAGTAAATTTTAAGACTCGCGCTTGTTTTTTGGCACAAAATCGGCCCAAAAACCCTTGTATCCCCGAATTACCCCGCACCCTACTTTATTGAGTAGAAAATCAAAATTTATTGACCAAATACAAATTTGTACCAAAACAAACTCAGCATGACGAGTTGAATCAGGATTGGTTGTAAAACACAATTTTCTATCCATTTTCCACGTGAGACAAACTGAAATCATGAAACCAATAGACTTTCATGATTTTTCGATTTTCCAGAAAAAAAAGTGCGTGTGATACTCGGGTAAATATGCATTCAATTATTGTAGGAATCCTTCTGACTAAACCAGATTCCCCTAAACCATCTTAGGGCTATTTGTCCAAAAATTTTTAAATCATTACGGGTACTTGTCCCACTGGTGGCCATTATATAGGCACTTGGAGCAGCATTTTTCTTTAAAAAAAAAAAGGCTCGAATTCTAAACCACAAGGGTATATGTAAAGCGCCACGTCCCGAAACTTTTACAGCTTGTGCAACAGGGGCGCTCGAAAAGTTTAATTAAACTTGCTCGTTCAAAACATTGCAGCAGAAATTCAGACTGCATAGACCTTTGACGAGTGAGGATCTCCAGTGAGATAACTAAAAGAGAACTCGCTCAAGGGATCTCTTCCGGAAGCCGAACAGGTTTCCTCGGCAGCTGGCGTCGGATGAGGCACAGCAACTGCATCCGAAGCAACGCCGCCAGCTACATTCGGGATCCTTCCGTCACGCGATTAATGATCCCTTCATTTATTCGGAAAATCTTCGTCGAGTATGGAAAGCGCTGCGTCTGGATCCTCGTGCCTTCCGAGGAAAATGCCACGAGCTACTTTTGCAAACGCGATCAGTCATAGAAAATAATGTCGACCTTGTTCGAGCGGCTCTGGAGATCTGCATTTTGATTCACGTTCTAGTTGGTGGACCGGGAAATTATGCACCGGTTTTCGAACAATGCTTTTCCGAACCTATGGGGCTAAAAATTTGAAGTTTTCAAAAGAAAATTCATATTGAATTCCTATTTAGTCATGAATATGTCTCTAGGGTTTTTTCATCGTTCGGCAATCAGCAAGGTCATGCGAAAATATTATACCTTGGAGATAGTTTCAGAAAGTTTAAAAAAAAGTTTACTCAAGTTACATCTTTAAAATTTCTGAGTACTAAAAATGGTGGCGAGTGCTCTTATTTCAGCCTCCTAAAATACACTGAAGTTTATTGACGAACCATGACAACTTTTTCCCAAGTGAGCTTACTCTTGTTCAAAATTATACCTACTAGGAAATGAAAGTTTCCAGTTGCATCTTCACACTTTTAATATGATAATCTATGCGGCAGAAAGATGGTAAAACTTCTGTAATTATTTTGATGCTTGAAAATTTTGGAATACCCCAAAGTAAACTGTACGAAATTGAAATGCCATCACGACTATGGAGGTTTGGAGTCAAAGTCGTAAACAAGAATTTACATCGCATATATTCGCGCAAATAATTTTTCATCGCCACGATTTCTGCGGAGGAATGTCCGTCACCCGAATGTCAGAACAAGAAATTAAGTATCGATTGAGTCGTGGAACATTCGGGCAAAAGTAATTCAGATGATCGTTCCCACTTTCTCCTTGGGGAAATGAGATCTAGGACAGTACTCGATCGGCATTGTTTGGTAGCACGAGGTTATCGGACGATTGACACACCGTCACACTGATAAATGAATCTCGACAGCGCATCAGACGGAAAACAATAGCTAGGGCATTCCACTGTCAGAGTGCGTTTCGAAAACTCTCGCATCATCAGAGGATGTTTTCGGTAGCAATCAAAGGAAAAATTTAAATCCCCCTCCCAAAAAAAAAAAACATTAAGAAACACGAGAGCGTCGCTGGGTCTATTAAATTTTATTTTACTGGATTGTGCCCCAGTGATGTTTTCGAGATCCGCTCGGAAGTTTGTTGGGACGTGGAGCGGGATTAATTGTTCGGGTTACGAGAAGTTTTGGGTCAATTGGAAGAAGCATAATCGCTACTTGTTGTCGGCAGCGTCCTGAATTAATTGACGACTGGAATCGGAAGGGCAGGGACCCGTTGGTCGGCGATAATGAAGTGGTTCCGCGTTTCCGGACTTCGGCAACGAGTCTCCTGAGGGGAATTACGATAAGGGTTCGGAGTTGACGAGGTGATCCGTAGGGTTAGACACCTCATCTCGCCCGGGATTCATCGCCCGGGAATTCTCTGGCGGCTCTTGTTGTGCCGCGTGTCTAGGGAAGATTGTTCTCTCTCTTGCCAGTCGCCCAGTCCTAGAGATTAATCCTCGCCTAAAGGTTCGTGTTATTCTCATGATGGCTTTGCCCAACATTTCGCTCGGTTTTCTCCACCTCCGACATGGAGGCTTTCCTTTTCTCCCGCGCAGGGAAAAAATCACGCCACCTAGACGCCATTCAATTACAAGGCTAAGCTCATTTCTCCGGAAAAAGGAAGCAATCTCATCTCGGAAATGATTTCACACAAAAACAACCTTCCCTGGAAAAGTGATCCGGAATCCAGCGACAAGAGGACCAGGATTGGTCTTTTATTCTGTTCATTCACCAGCGTATTTTCCGAAGTCCGGTCATTCTTCCACACATTTACTGAAAAAGTTACATCTGAGATCTGACCCAATAAAGTAAATGTAGGATTAAAAAAAATACATTCAAGTGTGCGAAAATCAACGTGGTTTTCTTCGACTTGAAAAATAAAATCAATTTGATTTTCATCACCAAATAGTAAAATATTTAATTTTCGTTCTTTTGGCCGCATAGTTATGTGGAAACGAATCAATAGGCAAGAGAATATTTTGAATAAAAATAAATAGAAAAGGCCGAAATAATCCAGTTTATGGGTGCATCAAGGCATTGGAAGATAAACACATCAGGATCATCGGCTTAAGTATTTAAGAAGGGCGACCTTTCCAGTAGGTCGAAGGGCGCCAGGTACTTTATGTCACTCACACTTGAAGATACAGTATTACGTCATTTGCAGAGACTAGTGAAAAATTGGGTTGCGTTTAAATACATTTCGGAGACTCCAGAAACAGAAACCACAAAGTAAGACCCGCTTCTGATTGTGTGCGATTTTTACTCATTCACGTAATTATCGCTCACGTTTTATTTCCTTCACAAATTTACGAATAAACCACAACTATTGCTCAGAACTCACAGCATTTTATTTTTGCTGTCTTTTTCGACGTCTGGATATCTGCTTTTAGGAGGTTTCACGAAACTCCTTCCTTTCACGATGATGCCTCAGCCTGTGCGTCAGACTTTGCTTGACCTCAAACCAAGTAGAGCATGTATTGAGAAACAACCTCGTCTTGAAACTTTTTTTTAATGACTGCATTGCCTCAAGTTTGACACATAACCTGAGTCTATTTGAGGACTGTGATCTTGGAGAAAGGTGTATTTCCCATTCAGAGCTGCCGCAAATGAATCTGGTGTCGATTGAGAAATATGTACGCGCTGATTTTTTTTCTTCAAAAGATGAGAGTCACTTAAAAAAGCCAAGACTCGGATTAAAAAGATGCAGATACTACTCTCGCAACACTTTATTTTACTGATGACACACGGATTAGAACCTATTTCAACCCTCGCCACGTAATTGGGACCCGAATAAATTCGTCACATGGATCCTCTGTACATAGTGGCAAAATCGCAGAGATATGTTAAATACAGTACCCATACTTCATTAGACATTTTTTGCACAAATATAGTCTTTATGATAGATTATATCGTAATGTGCATAGCTTAAACTATACTAAATATCACTGCTGGAGAAGTGAATTGAGCTGGCGATCAGTTTTTCCGTGGCGCTCCGTTGGATGGCGCTCATTCTCCTCCTCCGATCATTAAATCTCACATCGACTGAAAGGGTTTTCTGAAGGAGGAGAAAAGAAGAAGCGCTAGTCTTTGAGAGCGGTACGTGACAAAAGCCCATCACATCGTTGCGAAAGACTTGCGCATTAGCGATTGCGACTCAGCAAATAACTGATGACGCACTCCGATTATCCCCTCGGACATGGCGACATTGCGCAACTCCGGCCGCCAGACGGACAGCGAAGGGTGTCATCATGTCCAGTTTACCGCATTGTGGCTCCCAAGAGATTAATAAAAAAAAACATTGCATGGTTCTCCAGTGAGCCTCATTCCGAACGCGAATCACAACCTCTGGATTTCATCATCTTGACCGTGAGCCATGTTTCTGCCCGGCCAAAGAGTGCAAAAAACTCCCTCCTCCGGAGGCCATTTCCCCACAAGAACAAATGAGAAAGCCCGTGATTTCGCAAATCAAGCGACCCGAGTCTCGAGTGATAAGCACCGAGTTTCGCAAGGCGCAAGGATCATTGTACAGTACAGAAAAAACCCAGCGGTTTTCTGAAAAGCTTTTACATCTGCTCATAAAACCTCAACAAAATTTGCGGTGTGAAATCATCAAGACTCAAGGACTTTCTTTTTTTAAATATCGCAGAGCACCAAAATGTACGTCAAGTTCTGTGACACAAAATACATTCAATTGTGCAGGCATCCACGGGTCACAACAAGAGGCCACATAAAAGGAATTTCGGATTTTCATCAAATATCACCTTTAAATTAAACGAATTACAATTCATTGAACAATGCCAACATGACTTTCAGCTCAAGCATCCATTCCATCTGTGCTAAGAATTTAACACGTCTCACAATATACGTCCTGTGTGCCTTTATACACCATGAAAAGTAATGCAAGGTGGGCCATTCAAAAGTTTCATACCCTCGGCGATGGAATAACAGGATGAATGACCTAAATCATCACTTGTATTCATCGTATTGTGAGTCAAAACATGCCCTGAGGTGTATACAATACGTGGGTGAAAACGATTTTCGACATACATCATTACCATCCTAGTACTTAGCAAGTTGGTTAGTTGTTCATCTTGTTATAATGTGCTATTGTCATTTGTCAGAGAAGGATCCATTATTTTTGGCCCACTCAAAATAAAATTAAAAATCGGTTATAGATTGATTCGATATGCATGAATTTCAAAATCGAAGAAACACGGGATAACTTTCCAGAAAAAAAAAATCGTTTTCGAGTTTCATAAAACGTCGACAATTTATTTGAGCTTTTGCGGTATGCTAGCATAGACAAGTAACTCTTGATTTTTCAAAGGTATACCATTTTCAAATTAGAGCATTCCTTTCTTTTCTCAAAACGTGTGCCGGGGTCAATGCGGGGGATGAATAGGTTCTCACTGCAGGTTGCCTGAGGCCACGGGCGAACCTGCATGCACCGCAGTACTCGGGCACTAGGATAAATAGCCGACCCATTCCTCAACTCATTCCCCTTTCGCATCCGGGCCGCGTATCTAGCTTTAATGAAGACTATTTCACAACACGGTGAACAAAAATAAAGTGTAGCTCATGAAATATCCCGCTCGGCACGCCGAAAATCCGGATCCGCGGACTGATGAAGGAATGGATCCGCGGGGTCGGGGCAAAGGAAAAGTGGGGGTTGATAGGAGACGGGTCGGCCGCATTCAGGCGGAATAAACTCAGGGGCTCTGGAAAATCTATGCCAGATTTCAGTGAGATCATTTGATCCTTCGGGTGGGCTGAGATGGAATAATCCCGACCGACACAGAGCGACAAATGACCATCCTTTCGGGTTCCTCCACAAACGGAGGGCTTCAAAACAGCGCGTTCAAAAACAGCGAGTGTTGAAAAAATATAAAAAAGCAAAAGACGATTCAATCGTCGAACCGCACCGGAAAAATATCAACTAATGAAGAAGGTGAACTATTTTAAACGCTGTGCACAATATTCTATTCACGAAGTACCTGTTCATTTAAATAATTTAAATAATATTAAATTATGAATATGAATAATAATTCATGAAAAATAATTTAATATAACTTCATCATTGTCTTACACAACTGAAGCCCTTCACACGAATGTGTCTAATTTTTTGATATACCGTGCTGGGAACTATTCCATACCTGTCCTGTTTTATACATGTGCTATTTTGAGAAGTGTTGGAATCTTCGAATGGAGCACAAGATCACCGTTCCCGGCTGTCCCTTAAAGACCCAAATAATGCCTTCTGAATTCGAGAAAAACAGAGCTATGAAATCGAAAAAAGTCCCGTAGAGGCTAAGTCTAAAAGTTCCAAAGTCCTTTATGGAAAGGTATAGGAAACCTGAGTGGTATAATTTGCACCCATTCCATTTAAGAGAAAGTTTCTATTCCATCGATCAAAAACTGGTGAACTTTTTTCCTAAAATAAAATTGTCTCCGGCAGGGATCATGTAATCTTTCGACTGCTTCGTTTCTTAACATCCCAGTCATCTTTAAAAGGATGTTTCCATAGGTCACACTGATGGGAAAACAATTTAAACCTTACATTTCTTTCCCTAAAAAGTATATGTCCTTGAGAGATCACGTGGCTTCTTTCTAGAATTTTCCGACCATTGAAAAACTGTCAATGAATCTTGGAAGTACGAGGTCTGATTTGCATCCATTTTATTTACAATAAATTCCCTGGATCGTTCAATTGCATGAGGGGAAAGAAATCCTATGCATTCAGGAAATTTAATAGATAAAGACAATCGTACATTAAAAATTACTCCCAGCGGATGAAAAAAACGCAGTAATGTACAGGTACATTGCTTCACGAACCACCAATTGAAACGTACAGATAATCCTTTCAAAAGGTAAGAATACTGGAATTGTTTTCTCCAATCAGGCAGATGACAGAAAGGAGGTCAAGTTTTAACCACTGTTTACTTTTTTATATTATCTTGTTCTTCTGTCAAGAAATCATATTACGCAGGGATCATGCAATGTTTAAATCGCTCTTTTTCCTGATTATCTCAACATCTTTAAAGAGCTGTTTTCGGAATCAACAGTCACTGAGAGGGAAACGAATTACACCGGCCTAAACCCATTACACTTACAAGGAAGTTTCGATTCCCTGCATTGAAAACCTTTGAATTTTATTTTCCGAAAGAAAATCTGTCACGCAGGGATCACGGGGGTTTTCTCTAATTTGATGGTTATCTTAAACTCATGCTTAGAAAGCACACGCCACACAATCGTGGAAGCGAGAGGTCTGATTTTCACCCATTCCATTTAAAAGGCAGTCCCTGGATCAAAAGCACGTTGGCTTTGAACTTCTCCCCACCCCCCCCCCCCCCCAACCTTCTTCAATTTGTCACACAGGGATCATGTAATCTCTCGATGGCTTCTTTTCCTTTTTTTTACAATCTGTCAGCCTGGCGTATTCACACGAGCAAATGGGCTTCCCTCGCGACGGGAGTCCATTCTGGTCCGTGCACCGGAAGAAGCTTCCGAATTCCACGCTCTCGCTTCCCACGGGGGTTTCCGACCGATGTTTCCACCTCGACTGCGGCCGCACAATCTGCTCCTTTCCACAATGCCCAGTTTTTTTTTCTCTCCTCTCTTCTCTCCAAAGGACGGCAAAAATCGAAACCCGTCAAGACAATGAGCGGAAAAACGACGCGGCCATGCACGGTCGAGCGATGCGGCATAAAAGCAGGCCATGGTCCGAGTTCTCGGCGCACAAAAGACCGGACAACGAAAAAGAAAAAAAAAAAAAGCTCAGGTTTTTCGCATCTGCTTCTTGGGCGTTTGTTCGGGACACGCCTCGTTTCAGGGCCTGAACAACGTCCCAAGCTCAGCAATCCTACTTTGGATTCATTCGAAATCGCGGACTGACGACTTCCGACAATCCCATCTGCCAAAGGAAAAGTTAAAAAACATAGCGCTGGAATTTTTGTTTTACCTGCTGGCAGGCGATTCGGAATGAAATCGGTTATATTGGCATTGACGTGTGACGGAATCACGATGGGACTCGACCTTCAGACGAACAGCATTGAAATCGATTTTTCGGATTTCTGCCTCGAGCATTTGATGCGTCGCTCAGTCCCGAGCCACGCTCAAATGCAATTCGATGAAATGCATTCCTGAGCAATGATCAAATTATTCCTCAGTCTTTTAGCGATGTCCTTCAGAAAAATCATTGTTCTGCACTACAGTATTACAAAAAAAAAGAGCCAAGCTCAAGTAACGGCAGATTCCTGCGCAGGATTTTCGATCCAAGTCATGCTTCAAATGCCTGGAATTTTTACACTCGTTTCACAAAGCAGACATAAAATTCCCTTTTTCCGTTGGATAAAAATTTTGGAACTCGCCACCTCATCGTAAGCATTGGATTGCAAAACTGAAACCAGTGGGTTGCAACAACTTGAGGCATGCGCATCAGCCCTGTCGGCTCTTTTGTTGGTTTCATTGCTCACTGCGTTTTTCACGATCAATCAAAACACACCTACGCTGTCCTTCGGTTTTTACGTGATACTTATTAAAAAAAGCCCGAGGACTTTTTCGCTGCCCCTAGGATTTCAGATGGCGAAAACATTGATTGAATAAATACTGATCGGTCAATGAGAGCAGCAACAACACGAAAGACCCTAGTTTACAGCGAAGGGAGAAGCTGAATTGACAGAAGTACCAATTTCCGCCGCCGACATAATATTTATATTTTGCTTCGTTTTCTTGTCGGGAAAGTCGTGGGACAATTTTGAAAGAATTCTCACGCATCTCTTCCGAAGTCTGAACATAGGAAACGTTTTACTCATGCGTCTGAGGGTAAATCTTTTAAAAGGCGCGCGTAACTAGGACAGTTGTCCTACGAACTCCTCGACTCCATAAGAATTTACAGGGTTCATTTCACTTCACTGTTATTTTTTTCAACTGCGCGTGATGCCACACGAATTCAGCTAAATCACAAAATAATACTTGTTTCGAAAAATAATTGAACGACCTGTATTTCAACATTATCCTGAACCCAAAATGAAAAATCGTAACTCAGCTAATATTTTCTAGTTCACCCAGTCCATGAATATCCGGCCTTGAGTGATCAGCTCCAGCTTCGAAAAAAAACAGCGAAGTACTAATAAAATCGCAGTCCGCGGAAAGGAACGGGATCAAGTGTCGTTCCGGTCGGCTGATGAGATGAACCGCTTCTTGGTCTAATTAACCAGGATGATTAAGAGCCGGCCAAGCAAGTGGCCCGGTTATGATCCCCACGCCTCGTCACGCTCAAATCGTGTCTAAGACACGTGGGTGGAACATCACGCCGGTTCTAATAGTTTCCTGACGCCCACATGATCCCCCCCTATGCGATTCAGCCTGATCCCTCACTGAAAAGCTTAACTATATGATCCTCTGATTACCGATCTGGAACGGAAACATTATCCAATTATAACAACATCGGAGTGAATCCCCCAAGATACGAAAGCACACTCCAACGGGAACAAAATCCTCGGTCTGGACAGCAGCATTTAATGGAAGAAAACTCCTATGCATTTTGGACATTTTATAGATAACGACTATCGTAAATTTGAAAAAAAAAATTAAAACCAGCCGATGATAACCCTACACGTAAATTGCTTCAAGCAT
The DNA here is from genome assembly GCA_905338405.1 of Notodromas monacha. Classification (NCBI taxonomy): domain Eukaryota; kingdom Metazoa; phylum Arthropoda; class Ostracoda; order Podocopida; family Cyprididae; genus Notodromas; species Notodromas monacha. Next base: position 36,848 of record CAJPEX010000477.1, read on the forward strand.
TGCCGATTAAAGCGAGCCCACAATTATATTAAAACTTGAAAATTTACAGCTTTCACCAATCGGGAAGATGAAAGACGTGGATTCAATAAGGGCTTATTTTTATCAACGCTTGGGACTTTTGAATGAATTGACAAATATTTTTGATTCCAAACGACGGAGTGCAGATGCTTTACATTCACAACATGGATGAGATCTGAAAATGTTTCCCGAATCAATAGTGTAACTACTGATCGGTGTTTTTCCTCCGAGCGTCAATCCAGTTGATAATTTAAACAATGCATTGAACGTTAACTAATGATTTCTCTTGGAAATGTTTTACAAGCCAAAAAATCAGTTTTTGCGGAAGAACTCAATACGAAACGTACAAATGTGATTACCTTTTTCAACGCGAACTTCTTACGCAGCAATAGCAAGTTCTTATCCAATTCCTACGACGATCGTCAGTTTATGTAAACAATGTGATTAATATTTCAAAAGAAAATTCAAAACTCAGAAGAGCATATTGTAATTTCGTAGACTTTCCCACCTGCATTCAAATGTTCATTATCTCATCCGATCGGATAATTGGAGAAGAAAAAGCTTGCAGATGGGTTCAGTGAGAGCATCTTACCCAATTTACTCGAAAAACTGTTTTTCTTTTTTCAAAATATAATTCGAGGTACTGTAATTCCTATCGGAAAAGGAAGATTATTTCTGGTTCGAGATTTGAAAAGTTTCCCTGAAAAAAAATTAAGTCCTCTCGATATCCGTCCTGAGCCGTCGTCGCCACCAGAACGAATTAAGAAAAAAGAAACAGCGCAGTTTGAAAAATTGTCGACTTCTCGGAAATCATTTCCCCGCGCGGTTCTTCGACTCTGGGTCTTCCAGAGAGCCAAGAAGCACGGGCAGAAGAGTATACCAACGACGCTCTCCAGAAACACCATCTGATCCCGAAGATTTCGCGAATGTGGCCCCCATTTACGGATCCTTCGAAACGAAGAATGCGGGAAAGATTTTGACGGCGGAGGAAAAAAAAAAAAAAAACTCTTGCGCTGCATGACGCGCATTTTTCCGCCCAGAGTTTCCCATTGTGTAGCGTCATCACGGCCTCGAATGAAACCGCAACATCATTCTCCATGTTCTTACCCTCTTCGCATGTATCATGTATAATCGATTATTGATCCGAGAAGCTGTTTGTTGAGTACTAGCCTTAGAAAAAGAAGCCCCGCAGCGATTCTCCCTTCTCTGCGACTATCCAACACAGTATAATGAAACTGAAATATTACCCATATTTTTACCGCTGCAGCAGTACGTAAAAGTCGTCAAGCAATCTTGTCATAAAATTGCAACTTTGCGGTGAACATTTCGCTGCCAGGAATATAAACCGTGAGTAAAACACTCATATTGAACCTAGGATGAATCATTATGTAATTGCTGGGCAACTGCTCTGCTACCAATTTATGCTGGGGAAGTGAGGTTGACTCGACGTAAGAGGTGAAGGAAAAGCTGGATCTTTTCTTCAAGAATTCAGATGAGAATAAAACACAACAGTCAGCCTGGGACGAGGTCAGGAACCCCTTCAGGATTCCTAATGAAAAGTTACAGATGTATTTCAAAATGTGCCAATAAATACATTCACAAAATATGCAACGACTCAGCAAACTCTTTTCACGGATAATTGATCACTGATACAATTAATTCTCACACAGAAATGACTCTGATGATAATGGAACGATGATAAACGCAGAAAGCTTTTATTCGCTTTTGGTTACTTTAGTGTAATGTTGAGGAGGAGATGGGCTCTCAAGTTTTGCAGAAATTATATAATTAAATTTAATTTCATCTCGGTGAGTGAGGCGTGGCACAGTTTTCCAACAGTAATTATTTAAAATTTCTCCTCTGCAGATGTAAATCTCTCGTCATTCGCAAACTGCGATTTTCGGGACCTCGATTATTAAGCTTTGATGGCATGAATTATTAATCGCAGTAAAAAAGCAAAGCGTAATGGATTAAATATATGCGTCTGAAAGCAAAACTAATGGAAAACGATTACTGGGTCAAGTAAAAGAACAACTCTTGCCAGATTATGAGATCAGGTTTTAATCAAGCGACCTTCAAACGCGGAAGCAGAACGAAATTAATATTTCGTCAGGAATCCATCAGGGACCTTTTCCGATCAAACAAGCGTGGGAACAGTCTCAAGATTAGCACATTCGTGAGAAGAATTTAAAGGGCACGGAAGGCCGAATCTAAATCTTGCACGGAAAGTAGCTCCGCCATTCATGCATGAATTTCCCGATTGATCGCATGAGCTCCACGGGAATAAACTGAAGAAACAATTTCCATCTTTCCGAGGATTCAATCGGCATTACGCAAAGCGATTAATTCAAAGCACTTTCTCTGTCGAAATCGAGTGTCGTAAAAAATGGATCCAACGATCGGAACGCGAACGACGCGTCATTCACTTCATTGACCTTTGGCTTTGCCTCGTCAGTGCCAGAAAACGCTCGTAACTTTCCAACCTTTGCTCGATTCGAACCCAATTAATCGCCAAGCTTTCCCAGTTCACAGATGAACACTTTCGATTCACGATCCGACAATCTGCAGGTCGGAATAGGTCTGACCTGGTGCATTCCTGGAATGATCTCATAATTATTCGACGTTGAAAGTCATGCTAAAAGTCATAGCGCTTGTAACACATAAATAATTCAGAAAAGAGGAGGTCATGATCTTCAACCTACTCAAAGAGACCCACGACATTAAACTGTCAGTTAGACTTCATTTGTTTATTTGAGTTGCAAGTCATTGTGCAAAAGTATTTCAAGCGGTTCATACTGTTTAAGAACGCAGTAGAACTTGGATTATTGCATCATTTGAAGTTTGCTGGTAACACAGTTAGAATCTTGATTTATACTTCTAATGTTTGCAGACACAGTATTAGCTTCCATATCTGAAGCATGGATAGAAGGTATATGGACTACCTCGATTCCGAAGACTTAAAATGCAATGAAAGTGCGCAATACATTCGCAACCAAAATTGTTTTTATTTTCAAGCCAAAAAATTAATGACAAATAATATTCCATTGAATAAGGATACACAATATTAAACTTTACAATTAATTCATTTTCGGCATCTGCATTATTACTCCAGCTGCATTTTCTTAATTTACTGATTTATTTTCCTCGGCATTTTTAAAACGCAGCGAATGTTGATTCTTGAGCCGAATTACATAATCCATTGCACATTTTCGTTCACATTGGAACTATAATTTTCGCAAATTTGCCGGCATGGTATGTATACTATTACCACTACCTGAGAAGCCCAACTCGGATTGAAATCGATCGAAGGCGTCATTCCGGGTCTTCCTGCAATCGAGGCATATTTTATATTTTTTATAAAGTAGAAATCGGCAAGGCCGTGTCTCTGGTCTCGCATAAGCACCGTAGGAATAATTATGAAACCATCTTTGATTATTCCCAGCGTTTCTGTGGGTTCTCCGAAAAGGAACCGAAGAACCCCACCGACGGAATTTCCGGGTCGACGTCAGGCGGCACACGTGGCATGCAGTTTGATTGCTGCTCTGACACGTCCGTCGGGAGCAACTCCGCTTCAGCCCACAATCAACAACACCGGAACTTTCCAGAGCCTCTATACGCCTATAGCCTGGGAAGATTTCTAGAAGAAAAAAAAAACCTATCGACGGCCGTTCTGGAGCCAAATTATGCTCTTCAGGAGTAAAGAAAAAGGGCGGAAAGCACTCGTATGAATTGATGTTCAGGATCAAAAGCGTAGCGGATAATCTTCGCCGTGAAGGGAGTGAAAAAATGGAAGAACCCAGAAGAAACCACGACGTACCTTCACCATTTCGGCGAGAAAAAAAAAAGCATTAAAGGAACAGCGAGTTTCTCATTCCGGCGCCGATGAAAAGCTAGCAGGCGAGACGAGGCGGAATTTCACAATTTCTTTTTTACAGGCACCCCAAGGTTTTCCTCTGCTTTTCTCTAGACAAGAACAAATTTTATCTCGCGAATGGCTAAAGCACCCAAGGTTTTCAATGAGGGCGTATCACAATTTATGTTCTAAAGCGCCTAGAGCGATTTTTGATGCAGGGCGAACAAGACCAACGTCCCCCAAGCACTCGTAATTTCGCTGCAGAAAAGTGAGCGATGTCGCAACAAGTTGCGGAACACGAACTGATATCAAAACTGCATCAGAGCGTAATATTTCCGAGGCAAAGCAAAAAAAAAGCGTTCAAATTCAAATACAAAAATTAATCTCCACTGTCGATCAGATTTCAAAATATTTATAGTATTTTCGAAAGAAATGAATTTCTTTCACCACGTGAAGACATTTCATGGAATAGAGACAAGAGCATGTACATTTTAATTCCCAAAATGAAAAAAGCTGCGAGAAACTCGTCGAAATATCTCTTCCGGTGCAGAAATTGCTCCTGGACTCAAAATGAAACACGAAGATATATTGCCAATCGATGCATCCAGGATAATCTTACATTGGAGGACCTGAGAAAGCATTTCAAGCCTGAATTGAGATAAAAGTCGACTGTTTTGTTGCTGCTGAAACCAAAATCTGCAAGATATTCGCACAGCCCCATCAGCCGTAACAGTTTTTCGCCAGGTGAAGAAAAATTGAGAAAACTTTAAAAGTGTTTTGCGCAGTTTCTCCAGAAGTTCGGCAATTTCCGCAGAGCAGCGAACCCATGAATGGGGAAGTGCACTCAGCGAATTTGCTTGTGTCCGGAACCACCCAGGATACTTCCACATAACACGTGAACTGAGATTTCTTTGTGAAGGAAAAAAAAAACTCTGGTCGCTCTCAGGAAATTATTTTTCCGGTTTTTTGAATTTTCGGAAACCTTGGGAAGTCTTCGCAATTCCTGTGGCGAGAATGTTGAAGCTCACGTCCAGTTCAAACCGGGTCTAGCTTCGAAAAGATGATAACTGAGGAGTTTCACTGGACGGAATGGGGTGAAATCAACTCTAGGCTAAGGATTCATCCTTGAAATACTCCTTCTGTTGATGAGAACCTACTGCAGCACCAAATCCCACGGTGGCTGTACAATCCCTCTGCCGCCTAGCGAAAAAAATTTCGAGGAACCCAAGCGCTTCAAACTCCAGAAAAAAAAAATTAAATCCAGAGGGCCGCGGGCCAGAAATCGAATCAACTTCATTCACATGCAGCAGAACAAAAAAGCGCACGAAACCACGAGGCAATGAATATTTCAGCACCCAGATGAGTCGCCCGGGAGCCAAGGAAACTGCATTTGGCAGATTCGTACACGTTGCTGCTCAGACTCGCAGATCCTCGCTTGCTTCCGAATTCCAGAATAATTGCATCATAGCATAGGCAACGAAAAATCTTACGGTACTGTGTACTCGGAAACTTGGCTTCTCTGACGGGAAAACAAGCTCAACAGACAATAAAAGTCCGAGTCTCGCAGTCAGAGATGCGCACCATTCAAATTACCGTCAAGCTAATCAAGTAATATGTACAGGAACTTCTCAATTTTCTCATTTACACTTGAAACTAGAAAAAAACATCCGGGCAATGGTAAAAATTAGTTCACAGGAGAAAAATCCTTTACATCGCAACTCGACTTTTCACGCGCCAAGTTCACTGAAAATATTCAGAGTTTGCGCTTTTAAAATCCTTTTTCCTCTGAAGCAAAACAGGTCTTGAAAACGGTTACGACTTCTTATGCGAGGAAATCTAATCTTGAGAAGAAAGAAAAAATATATGCATTCGTCAAATTCATGCAAGCTCTTAAATGATCAAAACCAGCGATAGTATCAGAAGAAAGAAGCTTTTCATTCATCAATTTTCATTAATTTGAATGAAGGAAAGTTCTATTTTTTCTTCACAAAATTTCAGAAAAGCAATCAAAACTCATTTTGGGATACAGATTTTTTAAATAGGGTCTTGCACATAGAACAGTTTTAAAAGTTTATTGCATGACTGGAACTTATTTTCAGGGAACCATGAGAAAAAATATGATTACGATGCACGGGTTCTTGAGATATTAATGTCTATACACGGATTTGCGCTGATTTCGGTCCTCGAGACTCAACTTCGCAAACAGTATAAAACTTGAAGGAGAAATGCCAGTTTTGATCACGACAGTTCATTCGATGTATGCATTATTTATGCATGCGACACGAAAGAGAAAGCTTCACGAGATGCCGATGCCAGTCCGGACATTCGGAAGATGCAATCCATACGCATGCGGCCGTCGCAGATGCGCAAGAAAAAAAAAAGCCCAGATGGGTGCTAGAAATTGGAATGAAAATCGTCCTCGGGGAGCGAATAATTGGATCATTCGAATTCAGGGTACTCGAATGCCCCTGGGGATAGAATCTGACCCGAAATTCCTGCCGGGTGGAGACAATGATCAACCGGGACAATGCTTGCAGGGACCTCGGCATGCCACACACCATGTTCCATGTTGACATTGACGCGTCTAGGGAAAAGCATTCCCGGTCAGACAATGGCTGTGTCAATTCGAAACATTGTTGTCGGAACGTTTCCATGTCTTCTGAGACCTCGTGACGTGACGCGGGTCGATCGACACGCAAAGCAACCCGAGTCCCAATAGACTAGGTAAATACCAGCCCCGTCACCGAACTCCCGAATTTTATAATTGATTGATATTAATTAAGAAATATTGCCAAACTAAAAAATTATGTAATAACACAATTAGCCTCTTGAATATAGACCGTACCCTTGCAAATATGCAAATTAAAAAAAATTCTTCGCAAAGTAATAGTCCAAATTTAAAATATGCAACACTGGGATCCAAAGCTCAGGAAAAAAACCCAATTCCGAATCATTTAATTTAATTTCCATTTAATTTCCATTCAATGCATTTAATTTCCAAGTATCTTTAATCTCACAGTTTTCGGTTTAAGATTTTTAGAAATTTCCAGTTGACCTCGTCAAACATCGCCTGTGAATAAATCCTAATTCCTTTAATTAATATTTCGTTGCAAAGATTCTCAGTATAATTCGGGCAACGAATTTTTTTTTACAATACCCATTTCATTTAAGCCCCTTCAGCGAAGTCTCACGATTTTCAAGAAAGTGTCGATACGCGAATTTTCCCAGTCCAAATCAATTCGTTGTAACAATTCTACAATAATTGGAACTTATGCGTTATTATCCTTGAACAATAGCGGAACTGAAAATTATGGACTACCTTGTGCAAGGGATAACCTAACATTAATCTTGTTCGAAAATTCAAACCCCATCACATCTATCAGTTGAAATCCCGTTACGACAAAATTACGGTATCAACATTCAGATTGAAACTGAAACGAATTTTTCGAGGAAAGAAAATCCTTGAACCTATATAATTGTATAACGAACGAGGACACTCCCACTGCATTTTAATTTAGCACCGATCAGTATCCAAATATTTTTTTTGGGATAGAAAGTGTCACTTGTACATCATGTAAGACCGTTATTTATGACTGACTAGGAACCATTAATTCCGTACATTTTCCAAAAGTTTGGGGGAAAGGTTTACTTTCTCGGGGATACTGAAAAAGCTGACCACGCCCGTAAAAACAGAATTTGATTACTTGTCTGAACAATTCTCAACGTGAATCTTTTTTTTATGTGATCAGTCTTTTTTTAAACCATTATACCGATTTATACCTTGGGTCTATCATATAAAAAGGAGTGAAAATGCTTGTGCGCTGACAGTGAAAATGTTTGAATTTAAAAAAGATAACTGGTACAATATTGTGAAAATCAAAAGAAGAATAGTCTCTATAGATCGTAATAGTCCGTATAGAATGGCACAAAATAAAGAGTTTTTCAGGATGACTTCAAGTAAAAAAGTATTCTGTCAAATACTCTCGATAACTGCAAAATTTTCAGTTCTACCAATTCACATCCCCGCAAATCCCGCTCTTTTAACACGGCCTCGTGGTGCACGTCACTCAAAATTCGAGTTCGACCGAAACTGGACCGTGATTCTTTTGATAAGCCATCGTGATTAACAGTTTTGCATTATTCATTTTACATCCGCATCAGTAAACCGTCAAACGGGTTATCGGCGATTCTATCCGAGTTTTGCATTCTTAAACAGTAGACTCCCCAGAAATTTCCAGGTCAGCTGAACCCGTTATTTCATGATTTTTTTTCTCTTTTACCAGCCTAAAATGTGCTCCGATGCACAATCGAACTTATCAAGTACTTCAAAATATGCTGATAGTACAATTTAATAATTTTGTAAACATGTGAAATTAATGCTTTGTGATCGAATCGCTGAAAATCCTCGGATTAAAAAGAACTGCTCCATTTTTCTAGAAATTAGCAGACCTTGATAAATTCGTGGTTTTGAACCTTTTTGACACGCAGAGCTTTTTCACGCATATTAGTGATTTACATGTAAATAAGTTCCTTACGACTGACCTATGTCTTGCGAAAGCTTCGTTTTGGATCAAAATAATTAGATATTGTTGTCATTATGATCATTATCTTCACGCTTCGTGCACACTATTGAGATCCTACTTCAGCCTTTGCAATTCCGTTCCAATGGGATTTAACATACTGTATTATAATTTGAATGCGTTTTTCCTATTTACGAAATAGCTACTGTATATCTTTTCTTAAAAGTGGAACTCTGCTCGGAATGCTTTGAGCAATTGTGTGCTTGTGCGTGGTTTTTTGCTTAATTTTTCTAATCCTAATCTGAACTTGGCAATCCGAATCGTGCCGAAAGAGTACACGACTCTTTCACAAAACAATCCCCCGACTTGCCGCGCAGTAAAATCTTTTTGTGGAGCAGCATCCGGCACAGGACAAAATAATTTTCCCAGCTCGTCCCGCCTGAAACGACGATGATGGACAGAGAAACGAGGTCAACTCACTCGATCCTGGCTGGTCGCAGCGGCGACCAAGCGACGAGCATAGTAGTAGACGGCCATGGTAATCCGCATCAGTAAACCGTCAAACGGGTTATCGGCGATTCTATCCGAGTTTTGCATTCTTAAACAGTAGACTCCCCAGAAATTTCCAGGTCAGCTGAACCCGTTATTTCATGATTTTTTTTCTCTTTCACCAGCTTAAAATGTGCTCCGATGCACAATCGAACTTATCAAGTACTTCAAAATATGCTGATAGTAAAATTTAATAATTTTGTAAACATTTGAAATTAATGCTTTTTGATCGAATCGCTGAAAATCCTCGGAAAAGAACTGCTCTATTTTTCTAGAAATTAGCAGACCTTGATAAATTCGTGGTTTTCAACCTTTTTCACTCGCAGAGCTTTTTCACGAATATAAGTGATTTATATGCAAATAAATTCCTTACGACTGACTTATGTCGTGCGAAAGCTTCGTTTTGGATCAAAAGAATTAAATATTGTTGTCATTATGATCACTATCTTCACGCTTCGTGCATGATATTTAGATCATACTTCAGCCTTTGAAATTCCGTTCCAATGGGATTTAACATAGCGCATTATAATTTGAATGCATTTTTCCTATTTACGAAATAGCTACATCCTTTCTTAAAAGTGGAACTCTGCTCTCGGAATGCTTTGAGCAATTGTGTGCTAGTGCGTGGTTTTTGTTTAATTTTTGAAGTCCTAATCTGAACTTGGCAATCCGAATCGTGCCGAAAGAGTATACGACTCTTTCACAAAACAATCCCCCGACTTGCCGCGCAGTAAAATCTTTTTGTGGAGCAGCATCCGGCACAGGAATTTTATTAAAAGGGTCGAGCAGGGCGGACTTTGCTGCTACTACCTGTCTCTTTGCTCCAGTTGAGTGAGCTAGGACCGACCAGCGTCGCCGCTGGTTCGCTGCTCGTATCATCATCTGCCGGTACCAGGGGTCAAGCACTCCAACGACTAGAATCGCGGGGAATTCGGATTGCCGCCAGTTCGGCGGCGGTCATCAGACACCGGCACTGACCCACTCGGCGGATGTGTGTCGTCAGCCTCCGATCGAGACAACAGGTCAGGAAGCTGGTTCGGGGTTCCACTTTTTCTCTAGCCCTCACGAACCAAACCCTCTCGCGCGTGGGTCCGAGGTTAACGCGCTAAACCGGCCAACACAACATTCCCTTGATATCACGAATAAACCGATCGTAAATAAACACCCGCTTCCACATGTTCGTCGCAGCGTAGCCGCTACGCTATTTTCTACTCGGGTATTAACCCAAGGTGAAAAAGAAGGTACTTTGGTATTTCCCAAGCTATTTGAGGTAATTTTAACCAGATCTTTAGATAGACACCTCTTTTCTCTACCACAATCCCTCAAGAGTTTTTAACCTTCAAGACTATGGACTTCTTCAACTGGAAAAAGGAAAGTGATAATGTCGAATAGTATAGTGGCCTGCGAACGCGACGGAAAATCGAGTACAAAAAGTTTCAGTCAATTTTCAATGGCCATGCCTGCACGTTTCAAACTAATTTGAATATGCTTTCAAAATCAATATCCTTGCCTCATTTAAAAAATTTGGCGAGCATCAAATGATAAGGGTACTTCACATATCAGGTACAAGAGAGTTATTCATCACGAAAATTCGAATAATATTCTGATCTCACCAAGAATACGTCGTGTTTCTTGGCAACGAACGTTGGACTCTCAATGTATTTTCATTTGAAATTTCTGTTTGACTTGATGTACAAAATAATGCTTCAAATGATCCCTCGTCTTCGGGGACCTCACTAAAAACGAAAGATTCGAGAATATACCTATTTATTAGAGAATCTCTTGAGAAGAAATTCTGTTTTTTCCGGTTGTTCACAGGAAATTACAATGGATCTAGCCCGAGCTTTGTGTGAAAAAATATCATGCACCAAACAAGAATAAAAACGAGTACCCATTTTAGCCAATCATAATTCGGAAAGGGTGCTCCGTGTTTCTTGCTCGTTAAATCGCATCGTGGCTTCGGTGTGGGGCTGCTGCGCTTTCCGAAAACGCGCTTGCCTCGTCTTATAAACCCCGTAGAGTTCGCGGATAAAGTGCATGAAGAGAGTAATGGATCCCATGGAGGTTCTTTTTTTTCCTGTATGCATCCGGGTCCAGATTCGATTAGGTCGTTGAAAGAATGAAAAGACTTTGATCAGCGGCCGCCATGGGGAAAAAAGAAAAATCGGCTCACGGGACGGGGTCAATCGCGGACTTGAGACGTGCCCCGTGGTGCCGTACTGAGCTTCAGGTACTTGAAAAGAATTGAAACACAGCTTTTTGAATCCAGACAATACTCTGATCTGCATAGCCTAAAAAAACAGAAACTCCAAGTGGAACAGATACTGTAAATTTATTTTGCATCATTGTTCGTACTTCGATCAACTCGGCACACTATTCAGGTGACAACGCTCGGAATATAATGCTAAGCTTGAACAGAAAAACGATAATTATTTAAAAGGATATTCAGGGAAGGAGAGTACAGTATTCTACAGCGAAAATTTAGTAAATCAGAGATTTAGGCAATTGAAGCATGAGAACTTCAAGCTTTTCCCCATCATTTCAGGGTCTCAGTAAATCAATTTTTATAACGTAGCATTTCGAAAATATGGTTAGCAATGTTCCACTTCATCAAAAATCATTTTATAATCATGAGTGCTTGTGTATATTTTTGCGGAGAAACATCAATAAAATATGAGACTCTTTTCATTTGCATGTCGCAAGAGAAGATTCGACTCATGGTATTCAGAAGTACAATGCAGAATAATTTTCAGGATTTTTTTCAAACACCTGGAACATTTGAATTTAATTCAGACGCAGTATTACAAATATTAAAATATGCGGTGATCAGATGCAATATCGGCCTTGAATGGACATGAAAATTGGAAAATCGAGTTTTCGAATCCCCGTTTTCGCATCATTTGAAATCTCACTGCAAATCGATCTGAAAAATCCAGTTTAATCTCCGATTTGACCGCCATTGCTTATCGCAAACACATTTTCGAAAGCCTCCATGGTGAAGATTCAAAGCCGTAAAATCGCTCGGAAGTTCGCCAAGCCTCGAGACATCCGCCGAGTCTTTCACATAACATCGATTAGCCTATTTTCCACGGCTTGCATTAAAGAACATCGCGATGCTCTCGCCTCATACGGAGCCGAATTTTCCTAGGACCGACATTTCGGAAACAAATCCCGGATTCAAAGCAGACTTTCTCTTGGCAGATGGATTTCACGTGCACCTTATGCGATGCCGAGTTCGTTCAGCTTTCATTCGCACTATCTCTTGCTTTCCTCTCGCTCTCTTTCCTTCCCTTGCGAATCAGCAGCAGATCACACGGATTCGATGTGTCAAGAGAAGAAGCGATGAGAGATTCTCTGCTTAACATACATATTTTTTAAAAATTTATTTCTTCGAGTTCTCACGGGCAAGGAATAATAAATTTTCGACACGTCATGTCATTCGTTGAGACCAAATTGACACTCGAGTTCGCTTCCTGCGTGGAGGTCTGGGGTTTTAGAGGAGATTCTCTGACATATCACTGACACATGGTAGATACCATCGAGAATTCCTTTCCAACTTGATCCCTTAAGCGAGAATTTTTTCCGTCGAGTTTTCAGCTGCTCCGGGCACACGGAGTGTGTCCCCCTTTTTTATTTTATTTTGGTGCCAAGTAGACGGCGTCTGTGTGCGAACAAAGGGGTTCTCAAAGACGAGATCGTCGGCCCTAAGCAATGACCTGACAAGTCTGTGTCAAGTCTGCGGAACTCGGGAAGCCCTGGCGGCGAATGTGAGACAGCCCACCAGCTAGATTATTCAATTAGCCCGTCTTGAGCAATAGGAAATAACCCTCAGAAGTGGTCGACGCTTTACAGAAAAAAAAACCAAGGCAAGATATTTCTTTTCTTTCTCTGCATCATGTCTCGGGATTCATCTTTTTCTCATATAGGACTTGGAGCTCGGACAAGAAACGGAGGCATTTTCAAAAGACTTTCAACATTTATCATCGGTTCATAGGTTCTCGAAAAATGAAAGAGACAAACTAATCTCTCGAAAAATTGAAAATAGTGATAAAGGCGATTCATCGCAGTTGAACGTTTTTCAAAAAAAAATTCCGGCTTGAATGAGCACACTCATCTGAGAAAATTATACCCTAAATATTGAAGAGAGGCCAGCCTTTCGTGAAATTTATTTGAAATTTATTAGGAACCAGACAAATTGGGAATCATCACTAATCACATTCACGGAGTCGCAGGCGATGAATAAATTCGTACAAGATTTTTTCTGACATAATTTCTTCCATCCGACGACACACTTGTTACGGTGAGAATGTTTCCGAAATACGACGGCGAATAGATGAAAAAAAATAACCAGAATTGCGTGAAGCTAACTTCAAAAATTAAGCGACCCAAACAAAAACGTACTCCACCGTATTCCACACAGAGTTATAGGACACCATTCCTTCCTACCGTCGAAGAGCCTAGTCAACGTTTTCGGTAAAAATCTAAGACATTCGAAAACTACATTGAAAAACGATCAGAATTTCGGGAGGGCATCTGAACAACTGAGAAATGATTTAATCAAAATTACGCAGCATCTTGGGAATAAAAATAAATGTCTCCAATATTCACGGAAAAACTTGTTGTGACGTAAAGGATTTCACAGCTATTGTTTTTTATTTATTTAAATTTTTAATCGAGGCGATTGAACCAAAAATATTTGCTCGTCGGCCTAACGACGGCTTACGGACACGGAAAAAATCTGCATAGGATATTTCTGCGCATCGCTACTCCCCATTTGTCAGGCTCACGAGAAACGTTGTTCAAAATACTTCGTGTCAATATCGTCCAAGGGCTTTTCGCTACCCCAGTCCTTGTACTAAATGGCAGCTAAATGCGACACTATATGCCCTAGATAAACAAGAGCAGAAGCTCAAAGGCTGACAAAATCCGTGATTTGTAGGGCTGCAAGAGTATTAGGTCGTTGTTTGAACAAACAAAAAAGGGGGTCGAAAAATCCGGATCAACACGGCGAAGGTACCGGAAGCACACTGATCAACCGGAACGGAAATGTGGGGTGTAATTCCGATCACGGCCGGCATCCCGTCGGATCCGGTCCGAGATTAAAAAACCCCGGGGCCTCAACAGTGACCGAGTGGATTCCCACGCGATGCCACCGACTCAGAATCGATCGCGACCGAACCCAACATATCATCCCCTACAGTCTTCCACATGCACGGAACCAGACGTCGCAACCAAGCCTTCCATTTGCGGTCAGCTTCCTCTCGCAGGTGAAATAACATGCATTTGAAAAGGGGAAGAACCCTACTCAATAATTTATTCAAGCACCCGAATTTCCATTACATGCACTTTTACTCCGGCTGGGGACAGGAAAAGAAAACGACGCCGCAAGAAGGCCAACTGGTCATTCCGACCATTCTGGTCCAAATTTACTCGCCCGATCGTCTCGAAAACCCTGGAATCTCGAATGAAATTGACCACGAACTACAGCGATATATAAATTCAGGAACATTTCTTGAACCATCGACTTGAAAGCACAAACGTTCCATTTTCAATAAGAGATGATCAGCCGATCGAATTTCTTGAGCCGGAGTTTTATCGAGATTTGAAGGATGGTTCAAAAATGTCTCAAGCAACTTGAAATAAAATTCTTCCGGGTACCCCAGTTTCTGCGATTGACTCCCTCAAACCACGATTTGAATCAAACACTCGGGAAGCAATTCTTGTTTTTTTCATTTATTTCCTTCGACTGTCGTAAGACGTGAAAAATTTCGCAATCATCCATGAAAATGCTTTGGCAATCTCAGCATAGCAGTAGCACGTAAATCGTCAAGGAAATAACATTTTCTGAAAATTTTCATGGTTACCGGATTTTGAACTACAGCAGTATTAATACGATTTCTTCATCATTTCAAATATTTGGTAACACAGACTGTCTAACAATTCGTAGAAGATCCAGGAATGGCAGATGAACCACATTTTCTAACAATGATGAAGTGCCACTCAAACTGGCTGAAAGGAGATGAAAAAAGCTTTGAAAATATCTTAAGTCATTCAAATCGACTTTTGTGTCAAAAATCCCACAACTGTTGAAAATACTGTATCCTCAGATTTTCGTGTAATGATAAAATAAATTTTCGTTACTCTCGTGGTAATTTTCAGCATAATCAAGTTGAAATAATTATACATATTCAAAAGTTCTTGTCGCAACATCTCAACAAGCAGCGGATTTTCTCGGACATCCTCAATGCAAATCACATGACATTTATTGTATCCCTAAAAAGAGGAAACTTCGAGCAAATGAATATTGTGGAGCGGAGAATTTGCCTGAGGAAGCGTGAGGGCCAATTCTTCCAGACAATGAACTCACTTCAAACATATATGCATTAAACTTTAGTCCAGAGCACACAAAAGAGCTCTGCTTTTCATCCATCAGAAGAATGCAGGAGCGCCCAGGCATCAACATAGTACCGCGTTTATGAGCATTAAATCTGAATAAATTATAGCCCCTCAGGGCTGGGTTTGGGCAAGACTGGAAACTTACAAGGAATTCACAGCTCGTTTTTCAGCACCTAAATCTGTTCCGCGAGCAATTTTTCTCTGCGGGGAAATATTTCACCCGCCAAATCCCAAAAGAGAGCGAGGATCAGAAATCAGCTGAATTAGATTTGAGCACATCGCACAAGTTGCAAACTCAACAAATCATACTCGAACTTTCCGAGGTGTCCAGTCAAAGGACGGCAGTCAACAAACACAACATCAAAGAAGCTCCAGAATCGTCGCCATCAACCCGGATATGCAAATTCTATTACGTTGCGAATCAGAGGCCGGAAGAAAACAGGCAACGCGTTCCGGAATGACTTTTACATTCCATGGGTTACAACTTCCGAGAGAACTTCATTAATTTATTGCTGCTCTACGAAAACCATCATAAACAATCCTTCGCGATGATAAAGGCTGGCGCATCTATAAAAGGGAATCCAGGGGTGCGGAGATCGGCACCCCGAGGCCCGGAAAAACGACGAAGGTATATTGTTCAATGCAGGGACCTATTGAAGAACTTTCAAGAAATTTCATAATAGAACTGAAGTTAGAATCAATTGCATTCTTCCTAGAGCCGATGCTTTTCAGCCCTTTTCTGGATTTTAAAATTTCAGGGCATGCGATTGGCTGCACATGAACGCAGGAGTAACACCAGCATTACTCAAGTTATAAATTTTACAAAACATGAATAGGGATGTATTACAATTTTGTAATAATTATTTCAACATTTCCTCTCATGTTTTAATTTCAAAATATTGATGATTGGAGGCATTTGCTTGATTGTGCTGGAGAAAATTGTAATTGGTGTTATCCTGTGCCTTAAATTGCTTTTTTAATGACTTGACAGGATTTTGAAGTTGCAGACGAAGGTTTCTTTGCCCAATTAGTCTTTCACATCCTTTCAAAATGCATCAGGTTATGTTTTTATTGGTTTCCCCTCTCCTATGTGAATAAAAAAATAGTCAAAAGACCTCCAGAAAATTCAAATTTTGGAGTTTTGAGGGAGAGCCTTCGAGTTATAGAGGTTTTTCTTTTGCATTTTTTCCAAGAGAATTTAGACAGGCAAATACCAACATACAGGGAGGTATTCGATTTAGGGAGGTTCGAGTTATCGAGTTTCCCCTGCATTTCGAAAATGTACTTTGGGTTTTGTTTCAATAAGTTCCACTTCCGAACTATTTCACGTGGGATTTGAAAAAAATAATATTCAGGTTTCCGAAAATGGCTGTGTTTTGCAGGAAGTGTGAAGGAGACAGGAATGTATCTCCCCGTCCTCCGACAGGACTGCAATACCCTTCCGCGGTTTTCTTCGCTCTGTCTTTTTCTCTCTGAGGTTTCGTCTTCCGCCCCATGAACCGCTAATGACCTCATGAATTTCCACCGCCGACCCAAGCAACGGTAGACCGCAAAGAGACGCGACGCGTCCAGCGTAGAATTCCCTGCGTGTCTGCACACAACCATCATTCTTCCCGAATCGGGCTCGGCTCAATATTCCTGCATGCATTTTCCCAGGTCAACAATCGTTGAAGCCATTCGAGGATACCTATAGAATATTTTTCCATCACGCATCCGGGGTCTCGAAGGCAGAGGATCCACTTGACTCCGAAGTAGGAGCTAACGCGAACTAATTTTTCACATCAGCGTACGCCTTCCTCTCTCAGATTTCGCGCTCATAAAATCAAGCACAACTTGGAATATTCGGGCTCCGATCACCCGGTAATTTGATTCATTCAGCATAAGCTTAGATTAATAAGAAAGCTTGATCACCCAGTATACCTTAATACAGGTGGACTCTTCAACAAAATTCAAGGGACCGGAAAAAATTCGTTGTGGAGAGTATTTTGGTGCAGATAACCCCCTACAACAAGGGTAGAAAACTCCATGGGACCACAAAGAGAGGGACTTCACATGCACATTAAATTTCAATTTCTCTCCGATTCAGTAATTATTAAAAAACCAAAAAACACTACTGGAATGTGTGAGTCAGTCCATTCTTGAATTTTTTTCAGCCTGTTGAATAGAATGTTTCAAGATCACTCGATTATCAGATATTAATGATTATCCTAACGTGACCGCTCGGTCATTTTCACGGCCAATCGATTGCACCCAATGAATGATTCATTTAATTGCCACGAATTTCAATGTTATTAATTTGTATAATCGAAGTTATCCTGCTTTCATATTTAAAATAAAACGCACAGTGAGAGTCTCATCGCTCGAATGCGTGAAGTAGCTGGCACTAAAAATTTAGAAAAAAATAATTTCCGCAGAAATCCTCTCAATGACAAAGTAAATGTACAAGAAATGTTAAATTTGCATTTCATCGATGCATGATGTTCCCAATAATCACATGCACAAAACTTTGGCTAGCAATTTCTTCATTTCGAAGTTTGTCTTGTGTGCATTTTATAAAGGTAGCTGCGTTTTCCATCTTATTATTAAGAAGTTGTTCTCTCACCCGTATCTTTTTAAACTCATTAGGGAGGAGTGCCTTGAGTTTCTTTTACCTCGTACCGAAAAGAAATTGATTTTCTCCCGGGTGCACTTCAGAAAGGTCAACAAGGAAATTCACGGAGATTCCATATGTTGGCAAGCACCTTGGTAAGTGAGAGAGAAGTTTCGAGAACATTCTGCGGCTTTTTAAAGCAAAAAAACACGATTTTCGCGGCTTTGAGCCCACGTTTTTCCAGAGGACCATTCGAACATGGGCAAGGTAGATAATTGAATTCACACCTCGGAAGGGGGCAATAAAATAAATTTTGCGAGTGACTGGTTGCCAGCTACATCGTTCGTAATGTCAATTTGCGGCACGGAAAACTTTCCTGCTACCTTATCCAATGCGGGTTTTCCATTTTCAGAGGTATTTCGCTTTTATTTTTTTGTTTTTGCTACCGGAAAGCGTGACAACACAGGGGCATTTCGCCTGATGCCAGCGAAAAGCGGGCGTGCGTGAGGTCACGCGGTGTGTGACCCGATTCGTGCGATGTCGACCTCTTATTACGGCCGTCGTGATAGTCCCTTTCAGCAGAGTAATTCTGGACTCAACGAAACCCGACACGCCTGCAGTCACGATACGTGGCTCGATTAAATGCCCGAGTACGCAACGCAAAACAATCCTCTCTAAATTCACCGAAATATCTTTAAAAATTGCTTAGCGAGCCAGAACAGTTTATGGAATTCAAGATTAAACCTATTTTCGATTTAATGAATAATCGGTAATTCCAAAATAAATTCACGAATGATGGCTGAAAAATTGCCGTGCTGTGAGAAATTTTATAATTCTTTATCCCCAGTATACTTGGCTTCAAATATATTTCTGTTGAGTTAAGTACGGTCCTTTCTTTTTAATCCTGAATCATCAGATATTTAAAAAAAAGATTTATAAATTTTTCGCGTGTTCATGATTACTAATCCACTCCTAGTTTTTTTTGCATTAAAGGAGAAGCCACGGAGCCCCAGTGAACTTCATGTTTTTTTGGCGTAATATGACATATAATCAAATCTTTATTTAATGTTTTATGACTTTAACAACAAAAATTTAATTTGTTACGAGAAAAGTCCATATCTTTTTCGTAGGGTTGTTTCCCTTAACAACGCGTGTGTCCACCTGTATTTATTATTTTTTATTTTTCGTCATATCTCTAGCTCAGGTGGCTCTTTCAACACAATTCCACACGATCGGACCGACTATACGGTTTCAACACGAAGTCAGCAAAACAAAGAAGCTATAAACCACGAAGGAAACTATTTTCACGACCAGCGCGAATGCGTATGGACGAGATTCCTTCGTCTTACGGCCGCGAAACGCGCCTTCCACGGAGATGACCGGTCTTGACCTCTGCGGAGCGCGGGTTGATAGACGACGTGAGTAACACGGACTTCACAAGATAAAGTCCCGGAATGCGATGAACCGCGACGATACCTTCACCAGGGCTGCAGACAAACTTCATTCCTGCATTGCCAGCGATTACATCTCGAGTTCAATCAGTCATTTTCTCGCCATTTGTCAACAAGAAATTCCTTTCCCTATTCTGCTGACGCGTCATTAAAACATTCTCCTCGCACATTCCCCCGTCTAGCTTTTAAAGCTTGCAAATTACTTTAAAGGCGATGAGTTGGCATAGCCAGAGGAATTACAAGCGCACAAAAACCCAGATATCTATACAGATGAATGAATACATATTCAAGAAAAGTTCGCAGGAAATGTTAAACTTAAATGACTGACCACGTACCGAAATCGTGCGCTCTGAAAACGTGAATTTTAGAAAAAGAAATTTCCGAGTCGTGTCAAAAGAGAATCACGCAATAAAAAATCCTCTTTCAAATCTCCGCAATTTTCAACTACTACAAAAGTTTTTTTTTTAATCAAGTAAAGTAATAGAAAGCGCCTTATTTAAAGTATCAAAGTCCACAAAAAACGTCCTTTTTAAGTAAAATAAAGTAAAGTAAGTCTTTCTAAAGGGAGAAGCCTTTCCGCCACAAAGCCTGCGCGAGAAAGTACTGTAAGTTTATTTTCCGAATCGTTGAAGGAATATTTTCCGATCTCCTCCATCACTGTCACGGCACTTTCCTAGAGACAAACGTTCAGTTTCGGAAGAGCCATCGTATATGCATGATTAAGAGAACGTGTCAGTCACTGGGAACTCCCAGGAGATTTATAATGGAACTTCGCAGATCTCCGCTTCGGCATTCCAATCAAAACACTTTTGAAACGCATTTTCACGTCTTTTTCGCGCGGCATTCATGCCTAGGGTCTCGAATATACGTTCTGGGTCAGACAAAGTGCCTCTCCATGGGATCCGGAGACAATGCCCAGGCTGGGATAGGAAATTCGAGCCATCCTGAGCCTCATCAGATCTTTGTTTGCTGGTGGCCTGTTCCAGATTTTTCTCGGAAGCTGAATAGCTTTCCCTCAAGAGGATGAGGGACTCATAATAAATTCCACGATTCTATGTCCGTATAAAAATTCTTTATACTCCTGATATCCAGCGCAGTGAAAGCAGGAATAATAGCCCGCGATAAAGTTCTACACGACTTGTTCCAACATATCGAATCTCGAGTGTTATGATTTGTACCGAGATCGAACGACCAGTTGACCTGGTTCTAAAACGATCCAAGTACTTTTGGACACATTATTTCTAAATAAATAAGAGGCATGTCACTGGAAGGAATCGTTCGTCCAACGAAAAATCAATTGATGTACAGTAATTGTCTCGATAAAAAAAAAATTAAAACGGACCATTTTCCAACCATTTTTTGTGCATAAGGTTTTCGGGAAACAATCACCTTGATCTACTCGCATGGACCATAAACTAAAGTAAGAATGCTTTACGCATCAATTAGCTCCGGATTTCCGGCTATTCTTCTTTGCTAAAGTTCCGTTTTGAAGCTGTTTCACAGCTGAAGTATGCGGGCCACTGGAGTACTACGAAGTCTAATTTTATGTCATTTGAAATGTCGAATATTTTCGGCTGAAAAGATATGTTGAAATTGCATTGGGACTGCAGTCAAGCATCAATTAAGACTGGATTTTGAACTCTTCCTTGTTCAAATTCCACTGGAAGCGTTCTCTCAGCTGAAGAATGCGGTCCATTGAAGTACTTCAGAGTCGCATCTTCAGACAATTCAAGGATTTCACGTTTTCGGGGAAATGCTAAAATATGTGAATATTGATTCATTCACGTTTTGAATCGGAACTGATCGAGGCAGGCATTGAATCTGAGGTGGAATACGTTTTTGTTCTTACTCTTCGTTGTCTGCTAGAGGCGTTACCAAACCAAAAATAAATTCTTCAGCAATTGATTCAGGGCTGAACTTGTTGAAACTAATCTTCTGAACCTTGAATTAGACGTTGCTTGTCCTGCATAAAAAATTTAAAGTGATTCCAATACTGTATAAAGAAGTTTCACAAGTTTTCATTTCGTCATTCAATGTTCTGTTGCTGCTACGGTGAAAAGTCCTCCGAGAAAAATGTTTGTCATCTTCATTCCTTGTTACTTTCCCAAGTTCTCAGAATTAATATTCACTGACATTGTATCACACTTCAAGTACTGTATTATAAACTTGAACCTCCCAATTTCGATCTTTTTAAAGTTCCTGTCAGAATTCCCTTAGAAATAATGCATCAGAAGCCTCCTTAACTCGATAGATTTATTCTCAAACCTCTGTAATTCGAATTTTCTTAGGTTTTCGGGCTTTATTTTATTGAAAAAAATAATAGAAATAAAAATTAACTTGATGTGTTTTGAAAGGATGCGAAAGATTTATTGGGCAAATCAACCCTTACCTCCAAGTTCAACATCGTGTCAACTAATTTGAGAAGCAATTTAAGGCCCAGAATATCACAATTTCATCTCACACAAAACTGCCCATCGGAAACCCCCGAACTCGAATGGTTTGCCTTAAAATTATACTTGAAGATATTCGACTGCACTGTTTATTAGTTTTCGCATGTTCGAACGATTACAATTATGCGTGAGAAATGGCGTAAATTGCGTAACTTTGTCAAGCGCCCCCTTCGTCCAACAAGTGAGCATAACCAGACTCCGGAGAAGAGCAGATTCCAGCGGGTCCCACGTCCGCGCAAAATTGATCAAGGCGGGCAACAAAAGCGGTTACGCAAAAAGGAGCGAGAAAACGTAACTGCGGGAAATTGGACTCGACGCGGCGCAGGGAAAGAAATTTGCATACAAAGCCCCGAGAAAATTACCCTGGTTGTCGGGATTTTCTTTCCTTCTCTTTCAATTTTGTGGATTTTACGACTGCCTCATCTTGCTTCACCCCAGTTAGGGGATTTTCTTCCTCTTGTTTTTTGGCGCGTCCCAGGACGCGCCTATTGAGTTTCAAGCTCATGTGTTGCCCCCCTTTTCAGGGCAGCAACATTGCCAACAGAAAAATTCCGCACAACGTCCGCGCAAAATTGATCAAGGCGGGCAACAAAAGCGGTTACGCAAAAAGGAGCGAGAAAACGTAACTGCGGGAAATTGGACTCGACGCGGCGCAGGGAAAGAAATTTGCATACAAAGCCCCGAGGATCACCAGCCCAATATCGGCTCAGATGAGACGTGGTCGGGTAAGACTGTGCTGCTGCATCAAATAGATTTCCATACATTTCCATGGTCAGCCGTCAGTGGAAAAAGGGGGAGGGGAAAATATTCCTCCAGTTTCTGCGGCCCATCAAACCCACTCGTTAGTTGAGGAAATTCAGTCTGAAAACTCCGGAGATCACCTTGAAAGCTCCGATCATCTTTACGCTTTTCCCGCAGAAAGCTTTCACGTGTTCACAGAAATTGCTGACGAAAGCAACTGGACGGAAACCAAAAGCAATGCGACATTTTCCTACGATTTTTCCGCGCGTAGCTCGTTTTCGAAGGAGGTGAATCTGATCAGAGTCAGTGAAACGCGATAAGAGTTGTGTTAGAAAGCCCATCCCTGGGTACAGAGCGGAAAACAATCGCACTTCTCAGTCCACCTTATTCAACTTTCATTCCTTCAAGTTTAATCAATTCTTAAAATGGGATTCCATCCGCTCTCAGAATTCTCGCCGAAAATCAGAGAAGATACGCCTCGTGACTTCGCAAAGGTCTCGAAGATAATTTAAACCCCTAACGTGGCCGAGGATCGCGGTTAAACCAATTTATTCAGCAGACCGGATCTCGACACAGAATCCGCATAATCATCAGCATTTCGCTTCCGATCGGACTGCGTCTTGCCAGCCAGAAATCAAGCTAACGGCTCTTATTCGGACGAGGAAAACGGTTTTGATGAGAATTCCCGATAATCAATGCAATGAACCGCTAGGAATGTCCGTAGATCGTTAACCCATCCCTGTAAGCCAAATAGACAGGGCCACGATTTTCCCTGCGGCACAAAAACGTAATTAAAACGCGATGAATCCCCGAAAGTCCCGTTCGCTACAATTTTCGCGCTCCTCGAACATCAAAACCGTATAATCACACAGCACTCCATTCGACAGCTGAAAGCAGCTTTCCTTTCTATGAACGAAATAAATGACACATCAGGCTAATAGCAGATGACCTGACACTGCTCCCCATTAAAGAAGTACGAACTGCGCTTTTCTCAAACTTGAAGAAAAAAAAGTCAAGTACGTCATAAATTGCGACCGATTCTAGATTAAAAGCCAAACGCTATAGTTTACGAATGAAGTGGTCAAAAATTAACACTCAGTCAGGCGGGTGATTTCAAGTCGCTAAAACAAAAAACATAATTCCTATCACTGCAGAGCAAATAACATCAAGTCATGATCTAAATAAATATAGAAAACGGTCGAGAAAACATCTGGTCACTCATTTTTTCGATAATTTAGCATCTCATAAATGGCAGAGATCATATTTTTGCAACATTTATCTCACTCACAAGGAAAATAAAATTACACACCCTACACTTGATTCAGACTTTATTCAAAGCAAGGTATCGAGTTGAGTTGACATTATCCAAAGGTTCTTCTACTACTTGGAAATGTATTTTAAGGTGAATTAATTTTCCTGGTCTCAGATGTTCTACAAAGCTATTCTATTTCCACAGTTGGAATAAAATTCAAGGTGTTCCACAGAATCGATGGTACATTTTAAAAATTGACGTAACTACCTCGAGCTGGAATCCGAACAAGTCAACACCGTTTACTAGCACAGGTCAAGCCTTTGCATGCTTATGCAAAATCATGTCAACACTTGAGCTGAATTTTTCTTTCGAAGCAGGAGAAAACACGACGACGAGGAAATAAAAACAGTGGACGTTAGAGAAGTTTGCGATTTTGCATAGTTGTTGAGTACAAAAAGGAGTCATTTATTGAGGTCTCAACATGCGAGGTTTTCAGGTAAACAGCCAAAGGCACCATTGCGAAGGTATACTCAAGGAACTCCTGGGTTACTCGAAATTCCGATCGAGATAGAGGAAGAACCATGCGATAATCTGGTCAAATCGTTTCGCGTTCATGTGGACGCAGGTCAACCAACAGGGCTTTTTTTCAGCGATGCGGATTTTTACAAATCGGATGACAGTAAAATTTAAAGAGCGGGTGACAAAGAGGGGTACGGAATTCTGTATTTTTCTCCAAGGATAATACAATACAGTGAGACCCCCACATGCGGACACCTCGACCTGCAGACAATTCCACATAGGGACACTTATTTTCTCATAAAAAATGAATAAAAAAGGCTCGACATGAGGACACTGACTCGACATGGGGACATCTTGTTATAAAGTTACGAATACATTTCAGGCCAAATTACAAGAAACAGATATTTCCAACCCTAAAATAATAAAACACCAATTAAAAATTATATAATGTAAGTCTAAGGGAAAATGAGACTCGACTTAGGAACATTTTGACTTAGGGACACTCTTGATGCACCAATTACGTCCGCATCTCGGGGCCTCACTTTCAAAGTTGTTTTTCTTTGCTTTCCGAAGCAAGGCTTTCAGGTAAACTGCCCAGGACTTGAACGGGAAGGTTCTTCTTCTATAAAGTCTGGTACTCAAGGGACTCATGGGCGAGTCCGCAATTCCGAACCCTCAACTTGTCCATAGGACGGGATAATGTGGCTTTCGCCCACATCCGGAAAAGTCACCGGATCCGCTCGTGGGAGACTTTTTTTTCTTACATGGTCTTTCATTCCTTGGTGTAAGATAACGTGATGCAGAGGCCTCCAAAAATTGGGACACTCGACCTGGACCCGCCGGCACCGGACCGGAACTCACGACGCCCACAGATTCCAATGCGAACCTCCGCCAAACCCCAGGTGATTCGCTGGATCTGAATTTAAAAAAGAATAATGCGCCCGTTTCCCCCTGAAACCATTTCCCGATTGCCGGATTTTTTTCCTTTGAAGTTTTTCAACACACCATAGCGTTCATAGATAATCAAGTAAAGTACAGATACACACCTTCCAAACGTGATATATTCACACTATTAAATTGCTTCATGGAGCTCACGCCACATAAAATACCCGCGACAGCAGAACGTGCCCGGAATGGCGCATGCCGAAAACAACAAAAGTTTATGACGAGCAACTAGCAGCAACAGTTTCATAAGAAAATCAATAATTTTTGCTAGGTCATCAGTCAGTTACAAGCCCGAAACCCGTAAACAAACAACGCAACCAATCTCATCGTATGATAAAACTTTTTAAATCAAATACTTGTTACTCGTTTTATTTTTTCGCATTACTCTCCCGGACACATTTTTCGTTTTATCAACATACATCACTTGACTGTTCCGCCAAAAAATCATCATTATTCTGAAAGAGAGCCCATGAAAGTCTCTTCGTCTGGGTTTCAAAAATCGAGAAAAGTTCTCAGCAATTCTGCCCTTCCGTTTTTTTAAAATCAACTTTACTTTAATTCATAAGTATTGTCGCGTATGACGGAAATAGTAGAAACAACGGATTTACTACTTAAAAAATACTACACTTAATTTTTGACACGCACTTTCGACGGCATTTCAGCCTGCCAGGCGCAAGTCGCCCCGGCGGGTTTCGGGTTGTGACTGAGACCTCGGGCACACGCTCGCCGCAATGCCATGCAACCCAGCAGGATAGTCTGACCAAATGCGTGCACCAGAACCAGCAGAACCCCTCCAGCCATTGGGAATTGCCACATGAAAATCTCAGACAACATCCAGCGTCTCTAGTAACCCCAAGGCTCTCTCACAAATGTAATTCCAGTCCCCATTTGCATCCTTCCCAATGACCGCAGAATCCTCGCCTCGTCACGTTCGACACGCTGAAGCTGAAGTATAGGTGCAAAGGCGGAAAAACCAATGCAAGCAAACTTTGTCTATACTGACATTTTCAAGAACAAGAAAACTAAACTGCCTTTGCACTGAGGCTGTGCTGTAATCCTATTACTCCGAAAATTTTAATAGGCTTCGGACATTTATGAGCACCAAATAAAGATTGAAGTTGAAATAGTGGGATCATTTTCAATCAGAAACGTATTCCGATCAGTATGATGAACAGCTTGAGCCAGATAACGAAGTCACGAATTGTGTCATCATTTCGAAACACACTAGAAATAAGATTGGAAAGCCCAGATATCATGGTCATAAAATAGACAAGGAGAATCGGAGCACGACGTTTCTCAACACCACATAAAAAAGAAGAACTTGACTTGCGATGCACGACCTCGAATTACCAATCGTGGGTTCACGCACCCACAAAAATAATTCTTTGACACTCGATATTCCTGGTTGTCAAGACTTTTGAGAGAGAAAAAAATCACCAGGAAACAGCCATAAAACAGAAATCAAACAGGTACCACCAGCACTAATTCTTGCTCAGAAAAGAAAGTGCTGAAAGAAAACTCGCATAAATCTGGGGCGTTGGACAAATGCAATTCAAAAATCAAAAGCTATGGGAATGATCAAGTAGTTTAAAAGGCTTAAGAACCTTTTCAAAAAATCTGCATTAGACACAGGACATTTTAGAAACTGCGCTTGGAGTTCAGAAATTCTTTGATGGAAAAAAAAATTGCGAAAATGATTTCGCTTGGACTCGCGGTGGGAATTGTTCAAAGATCACTGCTGAACAGGTTTTCAGGTCTCCCGCAGGGGATGAAACTATGATTTTCGACGCGTTTTCCGGCGTGAATGCCTCGAATACTTCCTGCCGTTAAAAACTGAATCCACACACACACACACACACACACATACGCCGTCAATATAGAGGCAAGAACTTCGTATTTCATCACAACCAAACCGCAGCATGTACGCTGCAATCGTGTGCACGAGCGGAATAACCAGAATTCCCCATCCTTTTTTCGTGCTTTGCCTTTCTGCTTTCAAAAAAAAAATACACCAAAAGACACCCCAGCAGCCTCTTTTCAGCCTGCCTGGTGCAAGTCGCCCGGGCGGGCTTTGCGTTGGGACTGAGACCTCGGGCACACGCTCGCCGCAATGCCATGCAAGCCAGCAGCGTGGTCCGACCGAATGCGTGCACCAGAACCCCTCCAGCAGTTGGGAATTCTTATCACTGTTTGTAATCCTATTACTGGAACATTAAAATGACCGTGGCACGAGTAATTAGGATAATATTTAGCAGAAACGGGAAGCCTTTTGGCATGGGAGAACCGACTCCAAAAGATACGATGTCGAAAATCGACGGGTGGAATAATCCTACTGCACGTCTTGATGCATGTCCATCGATTGATTTTAGCTTTAATTTAGCGCCACCTTGCGTATTTATCTACAGTACGGTATCTCAATCATTGATAGAGTACAGTACTGTACTTGGATTTGGTGCATTTATGCATGCGCGAGCATCGACCTGGCGTGAAAACCACATTCTACTTTTGATCTTGGTTCTGACTTAATTAAATAGTTGACTTAATAGCTGCGACCATGTTATACTTGTGAAAGTAGCGGAGGTAATTAAAGTCTCATAAATCAAAACCAGAGGAAAGCATGTATAATCCCGGATTTTAAATTTCTGAAAATTGTATCTTGAAAGATAGGTGCTCGATATTCTTGATAAGTCTACGTAAGTACTTCGGCTCTCAATATTTCTTGAATGTGAATAAAAGGGTTTCAAACTTTAAAAGCAGCTACAAATGGCATTCAGCTCTTTGGGTTTACTTTGGGAACTTTGGGTTTACAGTAAAAAAAAAAAAAAACGATTCAGAGGTCTTTTGCACACATACACTGCTCTTGCATTTCCTACTGCAATTTCTAGGGTACAAAGTTCGAAGAGCTCAACAATTTTAACATTTCGGCGGAAATCGTGGTTACGAGTATCTAAGGTATAATTCTGATAAAAATTCATTTTTATTGAAATATCTGTCATTCCACAACGTCAATCCTTGCTGTTCACGATCAACGTTTTCAAAATGCATGTTGATCGCAAACGTAAGAGTTTTTCCAAACCGACAAAAAGTCTCTCGAGAAAAACGAATCATCCGACTCCATAGAGAATTTCCATTCCGTGAACTTAATTGGGACAACAAAAGACTTTGCAAAGTTTTGCTTAGAGATAAATAACTCCGAAAGCCAATCCGTAGTCATCCTCTTTCTGCAGACTCGCCAGATACACCATCATGTGATTGAAAACAGAAGTATTGTCTTTGGCACAACTAAAAATGAAGCTGACCTGGAGCAAGTTCTCAGTGGAGCATAAAAATAAGTTCACGATTGAAAGAAAAGGTGTCAGAAGTGTCAATGAGCAGAGAAAAAATTGTAATCCATGCGATTAAATGCATCACTGTACTTTGTTCTTCACAATTACGATTTTTTCAGTGCATTTAGCATAACTAGAGTTGAATTTGACTTTCTACTTTCAATGTTGGTAATTTTCTGTTCCATTTTCAAGCAGTTAATGACAAAATTACCAATGCACTTGAGGCCAATTACGCTGCACTTCTCCCTTGCAAAAAATGACATTTTCATCGACAATTAATTATTGCAGCACAAAGTAGCAGCTTCTCACACTATTTAAAGGAAGACAGGCAAGTGTATACGTCTACGTTTATTCATGCAGAAAATCACCCCGTCGAGAATACTTCCGCGAAACAGCAGCTGCTGTTGCTCATCACAAATGTCTAGAAACCGACTACAGATTTTTTCCCTCAACCCAAAAAGGGACGCGGAGGCACAAAATCAACCACAGAAACGGCCCACCGAGCCCGGGGTACTACATACATCCGAATAGAACGACAATCTCGCGCCTAGCAAAGCCACGCCTGAAAAAAATCCTCTGCTGCATAAAGAAACAAACAATTCCAGACACCAGAGATTTATCCCGGCGGCATAGAACGGGGCCAGTAAAAAAAATTGCTGGTGAGGATTGCACAAGTCATCGCGAGAAATTTTCAGAGTCGTTCTTTGGCGTTTAATTTAACCAGAGCAAGTTGTTAGGTATCGTCTCGGGATAAGGACAGTCAAGTACGCAGGTTGAAGCCAAACCCCGCGCGCACTGGAGACAACAGCCAACAATTTTCTTCATCACAATGCCTCTGACCGATGCCCGCGGCGAGGAGAGAAATAATCAAATTAAAAGAAAATGCCCTTTGAAAAATGCTAACTACACTCGATACTCGTCCTTCAATACTTTCCCTGATTTCGCAAACACTGGGAATAATTTGCAGGGAATCAAAAGGGTCACGCGAAAATCCATGAAAGAACAGATATGTTGCTAAAAACGCGCAGGTACCTGATGCTGGGCAAATATAACCTTCAGCAAATTTTGTTTCTGAACACTGTATTTGAATCCGTGTCAGTCGAGTATCTTTCGGTGGAGGAACATTCCATCGTGTTCAAAAACACCGCGTGTGTGCGGAAAAAAATTTTTCCAAATGCAAATGGACTCCAAGACTGAACAACACCGGAGAAGTATCGGTTTAAAAGGCAAAAAAGTTGTACATTTTGACCCTTTCATAATTTTACCCAAGAAGAAACTTCGATCAGAAACGATTTTTGCTATTTTCAACGTAAACAGAATACAGTAGTTGCTTGACAACGACGAACTCTCCCATACGTGCTTCGTTTCGTCCTGGATACTGCATATTTCCTACTTGTTTTCTCAAGCGCAATTTGGGGCTGCTTTTGACATCAGCTAGTCTGGTACGCGGCATTTTGGGAAGCACTCAGCTGTCAAGCCCAAAACATATCTCAGTGAAGGCGTAGAAATGATCATTGGGAATGATTTACACCAAAATTTTAACGACTGCAAAGGAATTTCGGCTGATTGGCACGCCGAATAATACAGAACGAGACGAAATCAGTGATTCGGATTTTTAGAAAGAAGCTTGCGAAAAGAAACAAGAATCTTGTCAGTGGCAAGATGAATTTTCAAGTGCGGCGCAGGTCCGGATTCAAGGAGCGAGAAAAATAAACTACGGGAGTCCCGACGACGATGTCGATGAGGATCCCTTGCGCAACGATTTTTCTCGATTCCGCGACATCTTACACACGTATACGGCACATACTGTATTCAGTTCAACGCTCACTTATTCACTTACTGAGTTACGCATACATTGAGCCAGTGAGAGACCAGGCATCAGCGTGGCTCAGCCAGAGGGCTTTAATTTCCGTCGCGGGCATCAAGGCCGGCCAGCGGATTCGGTGACCCAGCCCGCAAGTAAGCTTCAGGCTCAGGTCATCCATCAAGTGTAAAAACCCGACGGACTCGAATTAAACTTGATGGATACATCACCCCCGTTCTGATCTCATTGCGCAAGTCGGTGGATGCAGCCACGTCGCATCCCGGGCAAAAGCAAAAATGCGGAAATCATTCAATTATCGTCCGGCGTCCAGCTTCTCTCCGGCTGCTCAATCGCACGCCGTTCCGCGAGCGATTCATCATTTTTCCCCGCAGCTGAATCGCATGCAGCAATCTTCTGGCTCGGCAGGAGGAATTTTCTCCTGAGTGCCGCTTCAACAAGTGCTCCAGCTCTTTCTGGAACAGGCGCCATCAGTGAGCGCGACTCCTCGCGTCTGAATTTTATAATCCAGAGCTTCAACTGTGCAAAAAATACATACACTTTCGGGAAAGACCTAAAGCAAAACTTTTAAGTAGAACATTCATCCAAAGTCGACTGATTTTAGCACATCGAATGGACTTTAGATGACTTTTAAGAATTTTAGAAGACATTTGTGCTCCAGCTAATTCTGGATCAGGCGCCGTGACCGAGCGCAACTCCTCGTGTCTACATTTTGTAATCCAGAGGCTTCTCAAGCTTTCAAGAGTTAAAACCATTTTTCAATTTAAGAAAAAGCACATTCGGGCAAAATCGTCAACAAAATTCCAGGCAGAACATGCATCTAAATTCAATTAAGTTTAGCGTATCAATTGAATTTTTTATGACTTCAGGAATTTTAAATGAGAGTTTTGCTCCAGCTCATCCTGGAACAGGCGCCAACAGCGACCG
The DNA here is from genome assembly GCA_905338405.1 of Notodromas monacha. Classification (NCBI taxonomy): domain Eukaryota; kingdom Metazoa; phylum Arthropoda; class Ostracoda; order Podocopida; family Cyprididae; genus Notodromas; species Notodromas monacha. The sequence continues at coordinate 68,207 of CAJPEX010000477.1, forward strand.
CGACTCCTCGTGTCAAAATTTCTTGATCCACAGCTTCTCAAGCTTTCCTGGGCTCAGAGCATTTTTCAATTATACAAAAAAACATATAAACATTTGGGCAAGACCTCAAACAAAATTTCAGACCGAACATTCACGCAGAGTCGATTAATATGAGCGCATCAGTTGAATTTTAGACGACTTTTGAAATATTACCGAAATTGACCGAATTTCTCGATTATGATGCGCATGTACTGTATATACAGAGATACTGTTTGCTTCTCTTGAAGAATTATTTTTAGTAATACTTCTACGCTGTTTCAAGCGCACGAATTTGAAATCATGCCTAATTTGAAAGCCATAAGACTTAGAATTTACTGGATAATAATTCAGATTTTCAGTTTTTCACATATCGCCATTTGAATGTGCGGCATTATCTCCAATTCTTCGCGACTTTCATTCAATTTTTCAGAAAATATAAATTTATTGAAAAATCGAATAAGAAACAATTGATTGAAATATACAGTAATTGGATTTCGAACTTAGTTTCTACATATCTTCGATTTTGAATGGATGCTATTTGAACAATTATCCTTATAGAATTGTGGGATGTAGAATGCTCCAAGTCGTACAAGTTATGAACCACCTATAAGCCATGCGCAAAATTACGCCTGAGACAATTTCACACTTGGAGAAATGCCAAGAAAATCCGGAAAAATGAAGCCAAAGCCCGCCATTTGAAATTATGATCACGAGTTTTTTTTTTCTTCAGAACCTCCTACTATAGACTCCGGAACGCGGATGTAAGAAAAAAAATCTGTTCCGTTTTCGGAGAAAAATGACCCGCGTAATTTATCTGAATATAGGTTAGATTCCGAGGAATTATTCGATGGCGTGAGAATTAAAGAAACTCGGAATGTCGAGGTGGGAATCCGCCCGAGAAGGAAAATCACTGGGTTTGGGCAAACGAACTTTAGTCGGGTGGCACCGCGCAATTCGTCGACGATAGCGNTCTTGAAGAATTATTTTTAGTAATACTTCTACGCTGTTTCAAGCGCACGAATTTGAAATCATGCCTAATTTGAAAGCCATAAGACTTAGAATTTACTGGATAATAATTCAGATTTTCAGTTTTTCACGTATCGCCATTTGAATGTGCGGCAATATCTCCAATTCTTCACGACTTTTATTCAATTTTTCAGAAAATATAAATTGTGAAAAATCTAATAAGAAACAATCAATTGAAATATAATTGGATTTCGAACTTAGTTTCTTCATATCTTCGATTTTGAATGGATGCTATTTGAACAGTTATCCTTATAGAATTGTGGGATGTAGAATGCTCCAAGTCGTACAAGTTATGAACCACCTATAAGCCATGCGCAAAATTACGCCTGAGACATTTTCACACTTGGAGAAATGCCAAGAAAATCCGGAAAAATGAAGCCAAAGCACGCCATTTGAAATTATGATCACGAGTTTTTTTTTTTTTCTTCAGAACCTCCTACTATAGACTCCGGAACGCGGATGTAAGAAAAAAAATCTGTTCCGTTTTCGGAGAAAAATGACCCGCGTAATTTATCTGAATATAGGTTAGATTCCGAGGAATATTTTTTTTTTCTTCAGAACCTCCTACTATAGACTCCGGAACGCGGATGTAAGAAAAAAAATCTGTTCCGTTTTCGGAGAAAAATGACCCGCGTAATTTATCTGAATATAGGTTAGATTCCGAGGAATTATTCGATGGCGTGAGAATTAAAGAAACTCGGAATGTCGAGGTGGGAATCCGCCCGAGAAGGAAAATCACTGGGTTTGGGCAAACGAACTTTAGTCGGGTGGCACCGCGCCATTCGTCGACGATAGCGACCGGAAATTAGAGTCATCAAGCTCATTCAAAACAGAAAGTCCATCGAAGTTCCTTTTCACACGTCCAGCGAGGCAAAATCGATACACCACTGACCCAAAAGACCAGCGAAAAGAAAGTTCCGGACAGGAAAGCTGTGTCACCGGTGGCACTTTCAAAACTTCTGACTATTCCTAAACAAAGGAAACAATGCCTTCTTTCCTGACGCGGCAAAGCAAGTGGTCTAACTTTTCTTGTTTCATATAATATTGATGAGGAATGTACGGAACAATTTTTCGGCAAAACCTATTCCAAAAGAGCATCTTTCAAAACGTGATAAAACCGGGTCAAATGCTGTATGCAAATCCGCTAGAATAAATGTTTTGCGAATTGCGTTGTTATTTTATTTTGCCTGCACTCTGACGCAGTTCAAACATCTTGAATCGATTTAATTGCTATAAAATTGATTTTTTTTTAATCAATAAGCCCTGATGTATCCGATTTACCAAATATGAGTGGCCGGCAACTGAGTTTCTCTCCCTTTCGTCGCCCAGACAGCCTCAATTTTTCTCCTCATCAACCTGTCACAAGACTCAGCAATCATCTCTCCGATCGGAAATTCCACGTCACATCACATCAAACATTTTTTCAGGAGACACCAGTGTTCAAAGTGTCAAATCTAATCACTTTCTTCAAAGTCGCATGCGCGTCAGCAACGCTACTACAGTTCAAAGTGGGAATAAGACGATTTAAGAAATTCTGTCGAAAATCTGAACACTCTCTTCAATAAATGAAATATGCGAATAATTCCTAAACTTTTCAATTACGGTATAATATTCGCTAAACGGAAAAGCCTGCTCTCGTGCGTACGAGCAGAAGTTTAGTTTAGCAGAAGTTCTCTCTTTGCGAGGACTCTGCGATATAAAATATTTGCAAATACGAGGCAGGATTGGTTGCAAAAAGAATACTAAATTCAAATTCTGGACATCGAGAAGATTGGGAACACTTGTGAATAAAATCACAAACGAGATATCCACTTCTAACGAGTCAAACATATTCTAGAATCGAAAAAAAGCCGACTTTGACGAGTATCCGTTGAACTTGTCGGTGAAATACAAGCGCATGACCGGGAAATTTAGCAGAAACGCTATCCTCACAAAAAAGCTATCGGGACTTGGAAAGATATTTGCATAAAAATTCGAGACTGAAATGAATTGACCTCGCCGCGTGGAGCATCATTATGCTATGAAGACCAATCCATTACGACAGGAGATTATTGTACGACTTTGAAAAAAGCACGGCTACCGGGCGAAATAGTACATGTTCGAGGTTCAATGCGAAAAGCGGCCCGGGTTCCCACTATATCTGTTGTCTCATAAAATTCTAAGCTGCGACAATAGGCGCGTAGTAACTTTTTCCGGCGCGACGCATTTCGGGCTTCCGGCACCAGGAAGTAACGCTGTGCGGCTCTTTTCGGTGAGTATGACTATAGACATTCCCACTCGAAGCTGATTTCCTTGACGAAAAAAAAATTAAATATCAAAGACTCTGAGAAGAATTGGACGTCAAGAAAAAATTTAAAATTCCGAGCTGTGGGAAGATTTTTCCTCTTGTGAAAGTTGGGCTGCTTCCTGAGCCCATGATAGCTTGCGATCGAGAGAACTTTACTTTTCCGCATCAGGCTTGGAGGAAATTGTCTGCTATACTCCCGGGTACGAAATACCCTTTCGAACTTCGCAAACGTTTCATCATCCAAGTTGCACAATTAACCGCTTCCCTTCATCGCGGCGAATCTTCGGAATCGCACACGTTGCACAAGGCATCGTAGTACATGCAGTCCTTTGTTATCAGAACATGCGGCATGCAGTGCAGTACTTTCTCGCGAAGTTTCACTATTCCCTCCAAATGAACCGTCTTTACTCGGGAAAATGACCTAGTGAAAATAAATGTGTACAGCTCAGCGCTATGTCAAGGCGCCACTCACTCCCTGAACAACCAAAGTGGACTTGGAAAATTAATTTAAACGGTCCAGTTATATCCCGTGAATGGGCGGATAATAAAATCCAGGGCACTCAATCAAATATTTCCGAAAAATTAATGATCACGAGCACACGTCAAAATGTAAACGTTATTCAAACGGGGCTATTTTTTCATCCAAGGTGATACACAAAATTTCCGTTCAATTTTAAACCTAGAAAAAAACGAGATAAGAAATTAAGTTTTGGGAGATTGCGAAACTTTTGTGAGTTTTTCGGTTGTTTCGTTTTAAAAATCAAACCAAGAGGATTTTTCTCGCCTCGCAACGTTATTAGGCATGGAAACTAGAAGGCCCAGTGTCATTCACGGAAAAATTTTATAAGAACCATAAAATTGTGGATTAACACTGGTACAGTATTAATGTTTCGCAAAGTGCACAAATACTCTGTTTTTTTCGAATGTACTGTACCATGCCAATTGTTATAAGAGATACTTTCATTTTTGAGCCTCAGACAGCGAAAACAAATTTACTCGCGAATGCAAATTTTATTACTGTACATTAAAATCAATCAGAATCAGGGAAGTCACTCGATTTTACTCGTCATAAAGCAAATCACCAGCGGAATATCGGTGAATCTGAATAACTTCCAACAAATATTAGTATTTGAACTGATAGAATATGTACTATTTCATTGCAGCAAAGGTTTCATGGTGAGTGAACAATGATAATTTTTAATCATAGGATTGTGTGGGTCAGAAAAATGATGCACTTCACCTGCGAGTCTAAGACTCCATGGATGCCATCAAATATAAAAGACAGCCTGATTTGAAAAATAAATTGAGTGAAAATATGCCCGTTTGCGAGAAGGGGCATTCTCTTTCCTATTCGGATGCGCCACAAGCAAGGGATACTGTCTGCCAAAGGGAAATGAATTCCGATGCGTTTTTCATGAGCCCGGTTGAAATTCGAGCTGATCGGATCGAAGGAAGGTATGCAAAATCGGAAGATTTATTTCAGCAGCTTCGAAGTACCGGGCATCTAGATTTGACGGGTCGTTCGATCATTGCAATACGTCAGCGAGATAAGTCTAGTTTGATCAGCAGCGGGGGAAAGGGCTTTCTTCACGGCCGGGTGCAAAATGCACAGAACTCCAGACCACTTCAGGGTTCTAAAAAGTGTGCCATAAAAAATACAGAGGGATGTGGGCTTTCCGAGGAGGAAATTGAGTAAAATGCAAGAAGTCACGCGGGGAGTCGAGCTGTGCTCGCCGAAGGATTTTGCCCTCTTCAAATGTAACCAATTTGCATCAGAGGCGTACAAGAGAGCCCTCTACGGACCGGCGAAAAATTTGCACGGCCTCAACATGCAAATTCGAGAAAAATTGCGGGAAGGTAAAGGCGGGTCGTGAGCAAGATTTCTGAGTGGGAAACGACGTTTGGGAGGGATTAACTGCCGAAAAAAATTCATCAATTCCTTCTCGATCGCGAAATGCTTTTGCAGAATTCAAAATTTATCTGCATTGGGTATTGGCCATCTGCGGACCAACAAGATTCCATGCAGTGAATTTTGAAGATGTGTTCGGGATTTTTCTAACCATTCTTGCTTCGGTTTTCGAACTGGATAAAACCTTCGTCGTATTCATCATTAAGCTCCAATATTTCGTTCAGTCATATTCTCTATGCAACAAATTGTATTCCATGTCTTCGTCAAATTTTCTTACGAGCCAAACAAAATGAGGACATACATGTGTAAGGTGTTCCTCATCAACTCAATCTCCGTATAATGAATAATACGTGGTTGACTAGAGTATCGCAAGATATGGTCCACGTGAATTACTACGAAGTATATTCAACTTCGTAATCGTGTCTACTTAACGACCATCGCTGTCTACCGTTAAATTCACAATAAGATGACAGACTTCGGAACATGAGATATTCATGCCGTTTTCAATGAAGGTGCGAAAAAACGTCACAGTTGATTTTTGTTTTATCCAATTAACTCGTCATTTTTCAACGCCAACTCGCGCAAACCGTTTAGTTGAGATGAGAATTGATGCATTTTCCAATATACCCCAAGTGTAGTGTTTAAAAATCAGAGAAGTAACTCACCGCTTTGTTGCCTGCATCAGGGTTATTTTCGTCGGCGACAGTTCCAAAGATCGTCGGCTGCAAAGAAAAAAGAATAGAAGAAACTGTTGCATTAATCCGATTCTCGGTGATAATTTTCGCAAATAATATGGGATTCATTCTGGCGTAAACCAAGTTTGTCTTCACATTCAGGAAATACGTCTCAACAAAAACGTTCTATAGTACCCGAGAGCTGAATCAACCGTGCTGATCATGTCGATCCAGGAAGTCCCGAGACAGGTTAAACATACTTCTAATTTTCCGAACCCAGCCTCCCGTTCCATGACACGGAAAACGTTTTCCAGGCCTAATTACCACTTCACATCGCATTATAATTCGTTCCGCACGGAACAATAGGCGTAATAATGATATTTTCATCAGTATACCGAATGCAACTTCATTAGTTCAGTGATATTGGGTATGATTGCATCTCGACCAGCATCATTTACCCAGTTCACGCGAATATGAAATGTCATCATTCTCACGTACATCGCGATTTTTCCAAGTCACGAAAATAAAATTTAAAAAACACCCGCTACTGATTTTAAAATATGCCAGGAGCAGAGTGGGCCGAAAAAAGCACACATTTTCGAATGAAAGATATTGCCTTACTTTGAATACAAGAGCATGATATCAAAAACTTGGAATTATGACTTATTGTTGCAACTTCCTGCCAAACCTCTCACACAATTTTATGAGAACTTGGTAGCGCCAAATATATTTTCTGCAAACATTGGTTTTGGTCTTGGGGATTGTCTATAGAGATTTACTGGGAATTTGAGCTTGGGATGTTTTCGGTTTTTAGAGATTGGATGTATAGAGAGTTAGGACTTTAGTAAGATGTTCAGTTGAATAATCAGTCGTTGATCATCAGCACATCATGAATTGAAATACTGCAGAAAAAACCCAAGATGCCGTAAATTTTTCACGTGATTCGCAGGACAACCACAAAATTTGGAATGAACAGTTACGTTCGCGCGAATGCTTGGTAATTACCGGTTTTAAGCGATGAAATTTTCGTGTCTGAAGTACACCACGATGGTTTGGCAAGAGAAAACACGAATTATCTCACGAATGAGATAAAGCACTCTTCTCTCAGCCTCGAGGAGAAAACCTGATCGCGCGAAAGAAGAAACGACGTTCGGAAACCGAGGGAGAAAAGCACGAAAATTCCCCATACCCATTTTCTCTTTCCTTCAGGTAATTTTCCCGTGATTTGTGGTTTAGAGAAGAGTTGATGGGGTTGCTGGGGGGGAAAAGCAGCGAAGTTTTTGCATACGCGGACGCTTGTTAGTTTCTTCAAACTATAGTAATTTACTCGCGCTCTCCGCGGGATTTCATTCCGCTCGGATGAGCCGAAAAATGCTATTTACGGACGACTGAATCAAAACATCGCATGGGAATTTCATCCCGAAGTAGCAATCTTTCTTCTGTGCGTAAAAAAAAAAGCACATACCCATCGTCAAAGAAAGATAATTCGTTCAAATCATCCCGAAATTCACGGTTCCAGCATTTTTGGAGCCGCAAGCTCAAATTGAAGCACTTCGGAAGATTCTGATTTTGTTTTTCTCCTCGCCGGTGAATCTCAAGTGAATGTCGTGAGTAAAGTCTCGGGGGACATGCGGGCTCACACATTCTGTGTCCATTGAAATGAATTCAAAAAAGGTTAGCTTCCATATCCGCAAGAAGCGGACGTATAGCCCTAAGGCATGCATAGTATGCCCCGAAATTTATTCAGCCATCCATTCATTCCTGGCGAACGTTTCCCAGGCGAGGCCTTTTCTGCATGCTTCATCAAAAAATCAAACCGCGATCCAAGCTAAAGCAGCATCCCGTCCGTTATGAAAAATAAAAAGAGAGAGAGAGATAACTTTTTATAATAAAAAAGAGAGGGAGAGAAAAAAAGGGCGACGCCTGACCTCTCAAGCGTGGAATCGACCGGGACGCGTTCGGCCAAGAACCGCATCGCACCGATACCGCTTTTTTTTTATTTCTTACTCTTCTTCCCAACCATAATGGGCAAGAACTTGCCCAACAGTTGGGTTAGGAAACTCGAGAGCGCGCATTTGCGGCGTTTTCTTCTTTCCGTATTTACCAAAATTTTGTTGCAGCATTCGAAACGGTTGGTTGGAGGGGGGCAGCGCTCAAGAGTTCATACGTGGGCTTTCCAAGACTCTGACCGCACGACTGAGCGCAACGCAACTCAGCGCCGTACAACTGAGCTGCAGACGGAACCCACGTGTCACACAAATGAGAGATTCCCGAGTTGCAGACCGATTCGTCGAATCTGACAGAAACAAGTCTTTGTTCGAGCCAAATCGTCAGTAAATTTATTCAAAATATTTTTTCACTATTTCTTGCATCAGGAGAAACATTCAACAACGATTTCAAAATCTACTCGTTCCAATGATCGAAGTTGAAAAAAAAAACATTCGCGTATCGAAGCATTTTCAGTCGAAATGTTCGCCTCAGAAATTAGAGAACGCAGTTTTGCTCAAATATGGTTTAAGTTTCTTTGAGAACGTCTCAATATCATGGAAATCGAGTAAAAGGCTTTTCCTCTGCATGCGAACCTGAAAAAATGTCACGAAGAAAGCTGATGCATCGACATCAGATGCATTTACTTGAGCATTGCAGACAAATCGTGAAAATCGCTTTGCTTTCTTTGCTTTGTCATGTTTTGGCTCGTATACTGGATACTTTTTCTCCAAATTTTTCTAATGCAATGCAAGTTAATGTCAGGACTTTTCTTTTGTTCAACATAAAGCTTCCAAGATTACCCCTCACAGTGATCCCGAAGTCGCCACGATATAATCGACGACGACGTTGAAAATAATGCCAGCCAAAAAGAAAAAAGAAAAGATCGTGCTGCATTTTTGATTGCGCAAAGAAGAAGAGAGACGACAGAAATTTTTTTGGCCGATCTGAAAGAATAAAAAAAAAAAGAGCCAACGAAACGATTAACTCGGGTGATTTACGAGAGAACCGGCACAAGGCTACAAAAGCATTTCACCACCTCACCGACGAGGAGGAATCTGAATAGCGTCAAAAATGTTTACCTCCACGTCGCACGTCCACCGCATTCCGTCCACTACGATGAGCTTCCCTCACGTGGACGACTAATTTAATGAGGGTCATTCCCAAACTTATTCGTGAGGAATTCGTCAAGCCGGCGGCCGTGACCTGATGACTAGGTGGAAAACCCGGCACGGGTGTTTACTCCTTGTCAGCCGCCGCGCAGGACAGCCCAGGAAGAACTGGTCCATCAAGCCTCGGGCTATCTCCAGTCAGGAAAGCCCTTCATTTCCAACCCATCAAAGACCCAATCTTAAAATCAACATCACTTTGCGCCGCTCCTTAATCGCGATCAGATTTTTTTTTTTTTTTTCATGCAGTACTGCGGCGCAGAAGTCGTGCAAAAGCTTTTCAGAAAACTCTTCACGAGGGCCACGATGCATTGAATGTAAAAATTCCGCCTCTCTTCACTGCCCAAGGAATTTCATTCACTTTGATTCATTTCGTCCGCGTGCAGGAATCAATCTTCGCAATGATCGTTTATGATGCAAAAATTAAGGCAGTTAAAAAATAAAACATGATGAAGCAAAATCATTATTTGAAAGGTTGTGGAAGCCCGTCATTTGCAGCCCGTAAAGAAACAATGGGATAAAATCAACATCACTTGGAGCCGCTCCTTCCAGTTTTAATCCAGTGATTTGGAGCAAAAGTCGTGCAAAAGCTTTTCAGAAAATCTTCGCAAGGGCTACTGCAAAGTAAATGAAGGACTTTTTCAAAATTTGCCTCACCATATACCAAGAACTTCGATGATTTGAAACAATCCCATTAAAGTCTAAGAAATAACCATTTTTAAATCATGGCTGTGCGGTGCATGTCCTGTAGTCTCAAAAATCCAAAGAGTGATGAAAAAAGGTAAAAACTTGATAATTATTGGAAGGGCCCCGTCATTTCCGAACCTAAAAGATCCAATTGACCGTAAAAGACCCATCACTTGGATAAAATCAACATCACTTTGAGCCGCTCCTCAATTGTCTCCAGGTTTTTATACACAGTACCGTAAATGATAAGCTAAGTCGGGCAAAATCTTTTTAGAAAATCGCCAAAGTGACCATTAAATATGTATAGATTCCAAATCACATCACCGGAACAAAATTTCTCAAGATTTTAAATTATTTCCTCAGCTTTTGAACCGTTTTCACCAAAACATCAGTTAAACACGTAAAACAAATGTTACAATCGTCGCAGCACACGAGAAATTTGCCCGATACATTGTTGAAAAAAGATTTAAATCGCTCTTCAAGTTTTATGTGAATACCCATAGTTGGGAAACGTTGATTTATTTAAATTGTCAGCCTTCAGAAGAAGGTGATTGTGAAAAATGCTTTTCATCGTCCAAATGACCCGCAACCTTCTGAATTTTGGGTAAATCCGAGGACGTTCGAGAATTCCCACGTATGGTAGTGTTTTTTCCATAACTTTGGACGCATGAGCAGATGCGCATAAAAGGTGTAATAGACAAACTTTGCATAATTCCAGGCAACAAGAGCAGCTGAATTTCACTTCACTCGAGTTGAATGCACACATTTTTCGAACACGCATTGAAGAAAACCTCTGAAATTTCTGGTCCATGTGGCCAGAATAATAAGAGATCCAACTGTCATTTTCGGACACAAAAGTTTTTCCAGAGCAAACTTATTAATGCGAGTCCAGACTCACAGACCTTGGCAAGGGGCAACGATGAGCACCTTGCTTTGTGTGAGTTTTCTCCAGGGAAAGACTGGGAAAATTACTGCAAGAAAAAGGGAGACAGACGGTGTGTTTACGTCGAAACTAAATTCATCAAGTTCCCCAGGTTCCACGTTTGGGAATTACTCCTCTAATTTACCGCCAGGGAAAGCTGACACCACATCTCCTCCCCCATTCTTTTTCTACTCCCATCCCACACAAACCCTAGTAATTTCGTTTCAAACCTAGGAATGTGTGTTGCATTCATCCTGATAATTTCAATTTGCCTTCGGGGTCGTCAAGTTAGACCGAGAGATGTGTTGCATTTTTCCGCAGAATGCCCAGCATTCGCTCTCTGATCTCAACTCGATCTTACACTCTGGATGTCGCATTTGTCTTGAAAATTGCCCGCGTAAGCGAGTTTACCAGCTGAAGACGAACTGCGCAACATCTGGGGAAATCATCTCGAAGTTTACATCTAGAAAGATAAACGGCACTCTGCAAAGCTCGTGTGCTTCGCACGTTGTGCAACAGAACAGCGGCATGAACAGGTCGTTAAGCGGGTATTAGTCCCATTCACCATTCTTGCTCGTGAGATGAAGCCGAGAGTTCGCAGTGATGTTGAGAAGGTAGAAAAAATAGATATGCTTGGCAGACAAGGGTTTCAATGAAAACCAAAGCGAGCTCATGGCAGTGAGCGAGGAGAAATGCATCATCGTTCATCCTAAAATGCGGTCCATTAAGCCTAGAAAATCGAGCTGCCCATCACAACAGCAGTGAAGGGTGCAGATACATATGGTGACCACTAACCAGCTTTCTACGAATCCTTTATAGTCCCGTGTTCGGGTCTCAAAAGCTCTCAGACAATCACTTATTTGAATTAGTGAGACTCGGGAAGAAATCCGTATCGATACAACATTACTTTGTAATCTATTTTTGGATATAAATCTTACGCCAAGCTGACGTTGATGTGAGAGCACCAGAACTAGGGGAATCATTGTGCATCGCAATATCCAATTTCATTTCGGGTCAAGTGAAAAAGAGAAACATTTATCGTTTTTCAGTTCCACTCAATATATGGGGATGTCACGTGAACAGCATGTTGTACATTGATACTCCCAATGAAACTGAAAATAAATTTCAGAAAAATTATCAGCTCAAGGTGCAACCATCATTCCCCAATTTCTTCCAAGTTTTCGTGAGGCCACATGACGTCACGGTTTTTTTTTCTTCAAAATTTTAGCTTTTCAGAAATCGCAGCTTTTGAGCATTCAAAGTTTGAATCTTCAAACAACATTTCTGTTCATTCTCTATATCCCAGATCAAAATATTTTTAAATGTTTGCTGTATGGAGTCTTTCCTACAATCAATGAAGTAACTTTTTATAAAATTGCTTTAGATTAAGGAGCCCCTCAGGTGAATCTAATGTTCAACAAAGTATTCTTGGACCACAGAAACATATGCTGTACTTTTTAAATAATTTTTCTCTGTGCGACTTTTCTTCGCTGGCAATACATTACTCCGGAAAATTTCATTTCAATTTCCTTGATCTACCAAAGAGTCCTTGCATGCATGGGAAGGACAGGTTTAGAGAAGGAAACGGACGCATACATCGAGTATCTTGAAGCAAGGAATCTGAAACTTTGGGCATCTTTTGTTCAGCAACCTTTGGGGGAAAATCTTACAAAAGAACCGGTGGCCCAAAATTGGAAGCCAAACTGCCCGGAGCGCCTGCGCATTCGCTCTAAATACAGGCCAGGGAAATTCGCCTTCCATAAACGTGACTTCTATTCGGGGGCTCGCGTGAAGATTTACGGGAAGACATGGCGGCGTTTTTTAAGACCCGTGAAAAAAAAGGGAGCACGCATTTCCGAAACCACCACGATTTTGCTCCCCAAAGGCGCAATTCCTCCTGTCTTTCTTTTGCAGGAACTGCTTTCCGGCAACTTACGTGCAGGCACAAAGCATTCGGTGCTGCATGCGGAACGAAAGGAAAAGTGCATTGACGTAGACGAGGGGTTTTTATATTTCAGTCGTGAATGCCAGCATGCTCTCGGGCCGTGAGTGAAAATGACAATGGTAAGAAAGATCATAAAATTGTATCATTACTATCGGCATCCTGAAATGAGCTATGATTTCTTGGGTACAGACAATAGCGCTCGTGACGATATTGCGAATTTTTTAGTGAGGAAGAGGAGCGTTTTCCCTGGATTCATGTACTGTCTGGATTTTAAATGACGATAAATGAATTACAAATGCTGGTCAAATTTCCCGTTTAATGCAGACTTTTCATGCTGAAGATTCAAGTGTCAAGAACAGTAGACCACCGCGTGCTTTGTATTTAGAAACAATCCCAGATCGCAAAGATGTAACAAGGGAAGTGTCATCAACTTTAAACCATGTCCTCCAGGAACGAAGCTTTTGAAAGAATGATCAATTTTTGATTCCGCAAAAAAATCGGATAAAAATACAATTCTGTGTTCATTTACTCGGAATCCCTCTGAAAACATAAGTTTTGAATCGGGCAACGTTCGGCTGATCGATTGACAATGGAAGGCAGCCATCACATATGGTAATGAACGAACGAAAGGCTGAATACTAATTACGTTAAAAAATTTGTGTCATGCAGATATATATTGAGGACTGTCAAACCTCAATTTTAATTATTCTAGGTAAGTCAAGTAGCAGTAGAACTTTTGACTACGTTGAAATCCATGAAATACGCACGCGTAGAAACGGAACTTCTTTCAGCGATGACGAAGGACATTTTCGAATATATCTGCCTTCCATTTTAGCCTCGGAGATACAAATTCAAACGCTTCTCAGGAAAAAAAAAAGTATTCGTAAAAATTGAATACTTTTTCACCTATCCAACGAGGCACACAGTTTTTCCGCATCGTCCGGTATTCATTTGAACGCAAAAATGTTCTTCCGAAAACTGACGCGCTTCTTTTCAAAAAATGTTACGAAATCCGGAAGGTCGACGAGCACACAGAACTTTTCCACCAATTTGCATAAATTTATACAAATTTGTCTTACAAAACTCTTCATTGATTTTACGCCGCAGTTTTTCTGCGAAGGTATTTATTGTAGTGCGAGTGGGCAACAAAAGGAATAAAACGTACGAGCGCAGAAAATTTTCTCTGCAACTTGAGCGACGACTTCCGATCCAGTTTTATTCGTGAACTTAGCGAGTTCCGAAAAAAAATAAGAGCAAGGAATTGAATTTCGCGGATGTGAATATTTCACATGTACTGTACTTCGAATTGACGTCGTTCTTCGTGCCCGATGTGGTGTGAACTTCTCTTCAGAATTTCCTCTGACGCGTGGCGCACCAAAAATTTCGAATCCAAAATGGCTGAGCAAAAGAAACGAAAAAAACCTGTCAACGAATTCCAAAACCCCGAAAAGGCGAAAACTTCGCATTTTTTTGGAAGCGTGATTCGAAAGTATCGTGAACTTTCACGATGTCGTGTCACACTTAATCCCTTTATCGCGTTCCAATGCGACGCTACAATTTCTGAAAGCGCAACGCCGTGCAAAGCTCAATTATCCTAAAGCCAAAGAACACTCTCACTCTTTCTATGAGTACCAAAAACGTAGGAATCAATGACCGAACTTTCTACCTCTTCCAGAAGCAGTAAAAACAAGTAGCCAAAACGAAAGGAGCGAGGAATTCCGAAGCGCGTGATAATTAATGGGGAAGGAATTTTACCATAATCTCAAGCAACTGTCGTCCTTTGACGGTAAATAAAATCATCATTATAATGGCGCTGCCACTAAAAGAGGGAAGCATCAAGCGCGTTCTGTCAACCGCGAAAACTTCGTTTCCTAGATATCTTGATGTTTTCTGGATTATATGTTTCCCGAAAAAAAATACAAGCACTTTTACGCCGCGACAATCTGGGCGAATTCCAGACTTACTTCGCGGTTGACAGATTCAAGAAAAGGACGGGCAATAATTTTTCCGCTCCGGACAGACTCCATCTCTTTCCTTTCGTCGCTTTTCCGCAGATACTGAAGTGATACTCATTCAATCAGCTTTCAAATCAGAATCTATCCATTAAAAATTCACGGACACGGCTGTTCGCATATTTCACAGCGAACGCGTTTCTATCATTGGATGATCTGAAAATGTTCGAAGAATTCCTTTTCAGAGCTGGTCGCCTTATTTGCAACGCTGAATTATTTTTTGACGCGAAGTTTATGCAGCAGATGTTGGAGAAATACCTAATTAGCTAAGGTTAAGCAAAATAAACGAAAATATCTTATTCAGCTTCTGGAAATAACGGCGGATTCCTCTGGCGTATTTTTCTAAGCTGATAACGATCCGTAGTTGTACAATGTGCAACTCGGCTGAGGCAAAAAAATATAAAACAGCGAAGCATCCCGACCCAAGACAAGCAACTTTTCATTCTATGCAGGGGTCGAAGGCATGACTTCGTGGGTGTTCCGAAGTTGGTTGGAAGTTGGAACACTTGCCAGGGTGTGATAACGTGGGTTTCCGGGAAAGTGTGTCCCAAGAAAAAAACGAACCCAGAACAACATCAGATTATTAATTTAGGCAATGAGTCAAATAAACAGAAAATATATAACGAATGAGAAATAATGAAAATTCAGAAAACCACAAATAAATAAATAAGCGTGTTAACACTACGTGCTATCCATATTCCAGCCGTTTAATTAACCAGGGTATGGTTTCAAAAGAAGTTTTCAAGTTTCCAGCGAAAAAAAAATTAAAAGTGTACGGCGCAAGTGCAGCAATTTACTTCTGCTGTTTCTTGGTTCGTGCTATTTGAAAATAAACAGAGCTGCTTTGTGCAAGCAAGGAATTTTATCCATAGAAAAGGAGCGCGAGTGAAAAACAACCAAAGCCTAGAACACCTACAGAAAGTTTTATAGAAAATAGCTACTGAAAAGTTTTTGCTGAAAGGTCAACTTCATTTACGTTTATTTATTTTTTATAAAAGATTTCAAGGCGACCAACTGAGCTGACAAAAAATATTTACCTCATGATTTGCGTATACACCGATGAACTCGTTTGCCTATTTATCACATATATTCCACTTTTTCTCCTTTTTGCGTTATTTTTTTTCGATCTCTAAGAGCTTCACAGGCGAATAAAAAAGTTGCACCTGATGTTGATGAGAAACTGTTTCGTGCGGGTGCTGATTTTCATTCTTCCCGTGTGGGTATCAGACGCTTCGGGAAACCAGCAGTTGTTTCTGAATCACCGCTGCTTTGATATCACGCTGCGTCCGGTTTCTCGCTGTTTCGGAAGCGTGCCATTGTCTGACGCTAGCGTCTCGTCCGTCCCCGCCAGGACGAGTATATCAAAACGTCGCGGTTCCATCAATCACGGGGACGGGAAAATCTGGGAACTGCGCGACACCCGCGGAGCCCGCGCGGGGTGCTCCGGAGACAAAACACGCACTCTGCTGGAGATTACTAGCCTTTCCAGACGAGATGCGCTCCGGACTTGTCAGCGGGAAGCCCCCGTTTTTGCGTCTTCCTGATCACTGACTGACTCACTGACGCATTCGCCGACGCCCCATAAAACAGAGCAACTGCTGGTGAGACCCAGGTTTTTTTTTTCCTCACGTCATGTAATCGTGATCAGCGTGCCAGGATAAGAAGAAAAAAATTGAACCCCGAAATAGCTCTTTTTCCCCGCGCTTGAAAGACGTCGCAAGCGCAAAACGCAACTCATTGGACTCATTTCTTCGGCAAGGCGGTGGAACATTCATTTCAGCTGAATCGGCGCTGCCATCATCATCGCCATCGTTACCACGGACGTAAAAATGAGACGACTGCCCAACTGCTTCATCAAATCATTTCAGGAGCAGATCGTCAACGGTTAAGGCAGGAAGCTGTAAGATGGGTCGTGGGGATGATTCAGGCTAACGAGCCTGGACATCATCGCCAGGAGAAGTTAACAGAACACCGAACAAAAGAAACTCTTAAACGACTATCACAAATTCGGATTGCTTGAAAACGACGAAAAATCGCTTTAAAAAATGTTTCTTCGTTTGTCGCTTTTTCTCCAAAATCTAAATTTTCCATCTGAACGAGATACAGTGAGACCCCCACGTGCGGATGCCTCAACCTGCAGACAATTCAACATAGGGACACTTATATTCCCAGAAAAAATCTATAAATAAGGTCCAACATGAGGACACTGACTCGACATGGGGGACATTCTGTTGTAAAATTGCAAATACATTTCAGGCCAGATTACAAGAAACAGATATTTCCAACCCTAAAATTGATGTAAGAAAAGTTCTTGGGCACTTCTCTCACCAAATTACCATCCATTTAGCTAATTTAAAAAAAATTACCTCCAGCATAGAGGGACTACTACTTTTTTCACTTTAATTTTATTTTTGTAGATGCCAAAATTTCAGTGTACAGTACATAGATACACTATTCAATGCGCCAAATGTTCTTATTGAGTTGAAAATATATTTACTAATTCAAATTCCAAGTGGCAAACAATTTTTTCAGGAAATTCTGAAGAATATCTCTTCCACAAAACACAAATTAAAAATTATATAATATAAGTCTATGGGAAAACAAGACTCAACGTAGGGGCATTTTGACTTGGGGACACTCTTGATGCACCAATTACGTCAACATCTCGGGGTCTCACTGTTGATTTTTGTTCGTTCATTATTCATGATAATCGAAAAAATGTCATTAAAGTTATAGCCACGAATACAATATCAAAAGAATGTAGATCATTTCCTCCCCATAAAACTCAAAGCAACTTTTAAAATATGATCCATAAATTCGGTACTCGCACAGGGACTTCAGGGTGAATCAATCAGCAATGTCCGGCTGAATTTACGTTCGGAAAAAGAACCTAAAGCGCATGTTTTGAGAGGATCATTTCATTGAAGTGTCCCTCAGATATTATATGCACTGTCCGTTTAAACAATCTCAGCACGTTGAATTTCAGCAGACAAATGCAAGGACAGTTAACGGGAACAAGAGAAATACTCCGCGAATTTCTGTTCACGTCAAAGAGATATGGAATCAAAAGCCGCAGCGTGATGACGAAGCAAGGAACCCAAGAGCGGCAGGTTCATCAAAGTGGGGATGTTCCGACGAAAACCCTTAATACAGGCATTTCATCACTGCAGCTGTGAAGCCACAGGAATTTAATGCCGGCCATCCTTTCGTGAAGTACCAGTCTAAGTACTGAAAAGCCCAGATAGCATCAAAAATTGACAGCTATGCGATTTAATTACCTGCGTTCGGGTATACACAATTAAAATAATCGCGACGGATCCGCCAAAATTACACCTGCGTTTGACTTTTTTTCATAGAAAAAAAGCTATTCTAGATAATAGCACTCATCGCTTTCTTCCGATTTTTTTCATACACCGAGCCAAACGAGTCAGAGAAATCAGCACTTATAAATCAAATGAAATACAGCAGGCTAAGACACCTCCGTTTAATTTTTTTGTGTTATATTTCCTTGAAAATTGGCAGGCGATACAAACACTTTCATCTTGTAAAAGCACCGGGGCTTATTTCTTTTAAATTCTCCGCTATAGCCGGCAATTTTGGACATACAGTACCTCAAAATTGAAAATGTGGAAAAACATTGTGACGATTAATTTCGACTCAATGCACTGTTCGACATATGCATCAAATTCTCGAAAAGCTGAAACCCCACATATGTGCGATATTATTATTAAAATATTTATTACGCTGACCCAATCACATCAACACGGGATTATTTCGAGAATAAGAGAAGAGGTCTCTGGAAATTTTGCAGAAGATGACCTCATACAGAAGCAACGTTTCCGCTAAATCATGGCAGACGACTGTTTCTCCGTCGTATACATTTCTTCACCATGCATTTCTAGAATCAATTTACCCATGGAAAATGAATTGTGCTTTCCAAGCTAATAGAATTGAATTTATCATGACCTTTTACGAGGACGCGCACAATCTAGATTCCTGAGCAAACTGCAATCCTCTCTCCGGAGTAATACTCAGAAAAACATGCTACATAATTTCGTTTGGTACTGGAACAAGAGCCAGGAAGACGTCCGACCTCAATGACTATCGTCATAACGAGAGTAAATCAAGCGCGAAAAGAACACCGGGAAAACAAGCGACCTTGGTTCTCTTGTCATGAGCTCCAGAAGATGAAAAAAAAAAAATCACAAGGGCCCAGAATGCGTCGGAAAACAGGTCACCGCGTGAGAAGAAAAATTCCGTGCGTTCAAACCCTCGAAACACCTGTGTTACCAAAGAAAACGAACACGAGACGACACCCAGATCTTCGCAACCCGTGACAGAAAATCTCAGACGGTAGAACGTTGAAAACGCACCCCGGCAGTGACAGTTTTGTAGGAATGACACAAGCCGAGGAAAGAATACCGGGATGAAAGCTTGGTTCTAGAATTAACAGCGGTTTATTTGTAGGAAAACAAACTTGAAAAAACATTCCCAATATTCCTCCAGGGAAATTCAATGAACTGCATCTTCGTCAAGACCGTAAACATCCGGAATCTTTCTTCGGATTTCTGAGACTTCGAATTTTTAAAAATCATGCTTCCCCTAAATTCCTGTTCGGAATTGGTGAGAAATCTCCATTACTCGGACGAATGACTGAATGCCGAATAACATCATGAAATTAGGAAAAAATCAAGCATCAACAGGCAACTATTTCTATCAACCGTTCCATGCTGCAATAACTGAAAAATTATTTTAAATTGTGACGAGAAATGAAAACATTTTACAACTGACCTCAGAAAAGTCAATTCTGAGAAAAAATATTCTCAGGAAAAGGGTCACAAGTTCACGCCAGCATCAGCCTCGGGTTTCAACCTGTTGCGTGCTTATTCTTAGGAACACGTCGGGTACTAAAATCCACGGTTAATTTTAAAATGAATACGAGAAAGGCTTCAAAATACCTTGATGGAATTGAAAAAATAAATTTCGTGATGGTCAAAGAAAAGGGCGCAACATGTTGCTCTTCGTTCAACAGGTAAATACCGCCATTTTGTTTTCGGATTGAATGCAGAAGAAAACATAAATAAATCTCACTTTCCTGACGATAAACTTGTCATCCGACGTATTTTCCTCCACCCGGCGGATTTAATTTAGTTGCAAGCCAACGAGACCCATATGCTTTCGGGCTGCCAGGAAATTTTCGCGTCTTCCGCCGGCAACAAACAACGGAAGAAGGTTAACAATTGTGGGTCCCAGGAATGCTCGGCAGGCAGGGGTCAAGGACTCGGGCCAAACAATTTTCGCGTTCCCATTTCCACGGGTCTGTAAACCCAGCCGCGAGAAACAGAGCCCCGAATGACCCGCGTTTCCTATCTCCGCGCTCAGGGTAAACATTTCGGGGTGGCAGTCGCTCGTTCAGAATCAGTTTCAGATGAATTTCTTGAGAATACTGTACTGTATCACTTTCAAGAGAAGGAGAGGAACATGAGAAAAAAATTCTCGAATGCCACGCACAGGTCAGGGCAATCTCGACAACCATAAAAACGAGAGCTGTCACGGAAGTTACACGACCCACCAACGCGGCTCTGCTCGCTGTCCAACATTCTCAAAAATTCTCAGCAAATATATGAATCAATCAACCTTCCCGAAAACTCAAATGAAATTAGAACAAATACTTGAACCTTCTTTTTTCGTTACACGCCGAAACCCGACGAGTCACGAAAGGAAACGTAATAGCGCTATGGAAACCGCGCTATTTTTTCCCTTCGATCCGCTGAAGAAACGATTTTTCAAAAACGTCGCTTATTCTATTTCCAAAAGCAAACATTCATGACACTTTGTTTGACACTCGCTCGTCAGTTCCATGAGTAAAAATGAAACAGATTACCAGTGAGCCATTTATAATCGCGCAGCTGACGAATCGACGATAGAATTTCTTTCGAACTCGATGGGATCGAAATTTTGAAGAGGAAAAAATGCTTCGCAAAGCCATTGAATCGTGCTTCAGTTCAACGCAACGATTGACGTGTTTAAACGGTACAGAACTTTTTATATTACCCTTCTTGAATACTGGTACTGTACAGTATATATAGTATCTTCCTAATTCATCCCAGGATGTGAAATAGGCGTTTGGATTTCGTGGGCATTTTGCATCTTTTTCCGCAAACTTCAACAAGAAAAGAAAAAAATTCAAATTAGGTTCTTTTCTTGCTATAGGTACAGTGGGGCCCCGACATGCGTATGCCTCGAAATCCGGACGACTCCATTCAGAAACATTTGAAACGCAAAACTCGATATCTGGACAATGTATCGAGATACGGACACTTTGCCGGCTTTACGATTTCTAGAAAAATTGAAAAAATATATTTTAAAAATGTTGTCATCTCCTGAATAAATTGAGCCTTCAAGTTCACAGATGCAAAAAATGAAGCAAAATTCAAAGTCACTATCATTCGCAATCCAAAGCAGCCTGGTTTTGTGCTTCTTTTTTTTCTGAGTTCTTTCCATCATATGCGCACAGTGCAGGAAGACTTGTGCTTGTTCTTTGCTTATTGGGCTCCTTTTCACTTTAAAAGGTGAGATTATGTCTGATTTTCTTTTGCAGAGTAATTTTCTGCATCACGAAGTTGAAAAGAATCATTTTATTAAAATTTTGGGAGACTCTTCTCTAATTTTTGATCAGCCAGGGAGCCAATTAAATGATGAATGAATGAACAGAACACTTTATTTGCCACTTTTCAGCCTTCACAAGGTTCAATCAAGATTTCCACAACCAAAACCCCTTCCCACCTAGCCCAAATCCACTCAATGACATTTAATCACTTCAAAGCAGGAAGCAGAGCACAAATTGATGACAGAAATAAAAGAAGCACAAAACCAGGCTGCTTTGGATTGCGAATGATAGTGACTTTGAATTTTGCTTCATTTTTTGCATCTGTGAACTTGAAGGCTCAATTTATTCAGGAGATGACAACATTTTTACCTTCGATCCGCTGAAGAAACGATTTTTCAAAAACGTCGCTTATTCTATTTCCAAAAGCAAACATTCATGACACTTTGTTTGACACTCGCTCGTCAGTTCCATGAGTAAAAATGAAACAGATTACCAATGAGCCATTTATTATCGCGCAGCTGACGAATCGACGATAGAATTTCTTTCGAACTCGATGGGATCGAAATTTTGAAGAGGAAAAAATTGCTTCGCAAAGCCATTGAATCGTGCTTCAGTTCAACGCAACGATTGACGTGTTTACAAGGTACAGAACTTTTTATATTACATTTTTTGAATACTGGTACTGTACAGTATATATAGTATCTTCCTAATTCATCCCAGGATGTGAAATAGGCGTTTGGATTTCGTGGGCATTTTGCATCTTTTTCCGCGAACTTCGACAAGAAAAGAAAAAAATTCAAATTAGGTTCTTTTCTTGCTATAGGTACAGTGGGGCCCCGACATGCGTATGCCTCGAAATCCGGACGACTCGATTCAGGAACATTTGAAACTCAAAAACCCCCAGTCGATATCTGGACAATGTATCGAGATACGGACACTTTACCAGCTTTACAATTTCTAGAAAAATTGAAAAATTATATTTTTAAAAATGTTGTCATCTCCTGAATAAATTGAGCCTTCACCTTCACAAATGCAAAAAAACAAAGCTTAATTCAAAGTCACTAACTATCATTCACAATCCAAAGCAGCCTGGTTTTGTGCTTCTTTTTTTCCGAGGTCTTTCCATCATCTGCGCACAGCGTAGGAAGACTTGTGCTTGTTCTTTGCTTTTTGGGCTTCTTTTCACTTTAAAAGATGAGATTATGTCTGTTTTTCTTTTTCAGAGTAATTTTCTGTATCACGAAGTTGAAAATAATTATTTCATTAAAATTTTTGGTAAACTCTTCTCTAATTTTTGATCAGCCGGGAAGCCAATTAAATA
Organism: Notodromas monacha; assembly: GCA_905338405.1. Lineage (NCBI taxonomy): Eukaryota > Metazoa > Arthropoda > Ostracoda > Podocopida > Cyprididae > Notodromas > Notodromas monacha. Next base: position 90,773 of record CAJPEX010000477.1, read on the forward strand.
TATTTCAATAGAAGTGTACAGGGAAAACGTGATCCGACAAGCGGACATTCCGACATAGGGATGAGGTCCAAGCACCAATTACGTCCGCATCTCGGGACTTCACTGCATTTATTTCTGGAGGAAACGGCGATTTCTTCTCCAGCAGTGGGTACCTCGTACTTACGCGATAAACGCCAAGATATCGACAATTTACGATTCATTGTTTGATTCCAACTGAATAAAACCTGCGAATATGAGTCCTCGCGCCAGTCTGGAACAGACGGGCGTGGCGGTTCCTAACGCGCAACTCTTACGATTCCAATCACGACGCAACTGCTCATTTCCCAAGCTAAGGATTCCCCGAAAATAAAAACCCTGGGCAGGAATGCGGAAATGAGACCACCGCCAGTGCTATGACGGGGGAAACTCAAGCATGGACCGTGATTTCTAACCTGGCTACGAATCCAGTGCCTCATTCCACGCCGATAAGCGCGGCTCTGCTCCTAAATTCAAAATCAACTCCAAGATAATCATCTTCAAGCCACTTAGTTCCTCAGCAATGAACGAGCGATCAATTTTTCAGCTTCTCTTGAAGATTTCTTTTCCGTGGGAGAACGTTCGCCTCCACCCACGCGCTCTCAAGCAAAGTACTTAATTTAAAACAATTTAAAGCACCAGCTTTTCATGAATCTATACTGCCATTCGCATTGTAGTGTGCGCAAAATTCCTAACTTAAAATCGACACAATTTTGGAAAACATCGCGGTGCTTTTCACCAACCAAAGGTGCGCGGACTTGGAACCCGAACCTTTGCATTCTGCCACCATAACCATGATCCTTTGCTTTCTGTCTGCCCTTGCGGTAAACCAACAGTAAAAAAAATTATGATTCTGAAATATTATTCCAATTATTGTATTCGTCTTATCGCTGCATGCCGATCATCTAAATTTGTTCGAAGCTTTGACAATCTTTTGAGGGGAACGCCATCAACGCACATGAGCAAACGCTTGCCGATGTTTCCTGAGTTAGTTTTTTTCATATGTTTACGCAGTCATGCTTGAAAAACGAAACATTGATGCAGAAAAATTTAAAATCAAAGAAAAAATGCATCTTGCATCTTCCAATAACGTGCTTTTTTGGCCGTCCAGTTACAGTATATATTCAAGCATCAGCCAATTACTTCTCAACCTATGAATAAGTCGAAGGTTTCAGAGATACCGTATTCGAAGTACTGTATACGATTTTCTTAAGCTGCATTCTTAGATTTTATTAAAGGAAGCATGATGGCAGTTCCTGGGTTTTCTGCCAGAAGACAGCCGGTATTTTACGGGTTTGCTTTTGCGGAGGGAGATAAAAACACATTCCAAATCGGGTTTCTCGTGTGTACTCTAGCTCGAAGATAAGATACGGGTACGAGCACGGGCATCTCGAAATATCCACAATGAAGCAGACCAGTTGACAAACACGTACTGTAGTCTAGTCACGTGTCTTCGGAAAGTATTGACCAGGATTTGAGACTTTTTGTCGCGTCCTTCTTTTGCCAGAAGGTAAAGGGTAAAAAAATCCACACGAAGGCAAATGTTAGCGAAGAATTATCGGGGGATCTAGCTTTTTTCGACAGCAGTGCTAAAATCAGTATTAAAAATCACGGTTAGCCAGCAGTGAAATTGTACCACCACTGAGTCGCTTGATATTGTCTTTTAGAAAAAAACGAATACGGTATTCTTTCTTTTAAGCACATCGGCCACAGCTGAAGACATGTGATTTTTTAGATAAATTTGTCTTACTTTTTCTTGAAAGAAATGTTCAAAAACGCGTTCCACACGGACAAAAATGCACGTTTTATGGACATTACCCGCCGAGAAGCATCCCATTCTTCGCGTGAAACTAAAATAAAATATTTATCCTTTACTTCAATGCTCCACTGTATTAAAAAGTAACCCCCAGCCCTTCTTTGATCGTAAAAATTACAATTTCAAACATAAGAATACGCCATCGATAAGATTACCAAACATCTAATAACTATTTGAATTTAAAATTTTATTAAAATCACTCCAAATGAGAGTTTAACGGAAAAAGTTGTGAGACATGATTTAGTTTACGAGGAATTTCTGACATGTTTTCTTTATTTTTTGAGATTTTCCTACTTGAAAATCTGGCCCTAACTAAAACTTTGCAGTTAATTGGATTCTTCACATGCTTACAGAATGTGATAAAAGAAGAGCCACTCTTGGGGGGATTGGATTACCATTATTATTCTAGACTGAGGGAAACATATTATACTGTGCTGTACCGTAGTGTTCAGTACGTAGTACAGTATTGCATCATGGCTTCTATGTGCATGTGTTCGCCACCGAGCCATCTGCAAGCGAGCCTTCATTAAGTAATTGGCTTTATACAGGTGCAATAATTCACTGATGCCATGTCCATTACGGAGAAACCCACAAGGCTCATATTTCAGTGTCTGTTACTGACTCTAATCGGATTTCGCTACATGCCCCCAAGCACGACACGCAACTCAAGAAACTGCCGATACACTCGTCTCATATCAAGAAAATCTCTACATTGTCCATCCGTTATTCTCTGCGGCTCTTTTACCGACCGGTGTGTACAACGAAACTCAGTCCGACGATGCCGGTCATTTGAAAGACGCGAGTTTTTTTCCAGGAGTAATTAGTTCCCCTTCAAGAGCCACCTAATGAGGGACAAAGTATTTCAATGAATGAATAGACAAAACTGATATCTGAATAATTGCGACCGTATGAGTTGAGCTAGTCTGAATACAGCGCATGCCCACATTAGAAATCGTGAAAAAGATTACTTTCAGCGAAACAGTTTCTGTGAAATCAAGTGCAATTCGTGCAGCAAAGCACTCCGGTGTCAATATTATTACGAAGGGCTGCGTTACGCAAGTCACCTTAAAAGATTTTCGGAATGAGGCATTCGAATGAATTGGATTTATTTATCAAGCTAAATGATTCTACATGCACCATATTTTAATCAAAGATCATTGATGGTTTCGCGCAATCCGATGTTTGCATTTTAAAATTGTTTTTCATATTGATTTCACTGCGGAAAGTGTGCAGTGAAGCTCCAATGCATGACGTCTGCTAATAAAATCATCTAAAACAGGACTTGGACTCGATCCAATTTCAAAAGTGTGTAAAATTTTCAGATTTTTAACATAGCGGGGTTTCCAGCAAGTTCAAGAAAGACCAGAAGTCCTCAAAAATGATTTGCCTCAATTTCACTGGAGAAAGTGTGCAATGCAGCTTTAATCCATGAAGTCTGCTGAAAAATTAATCTCAAACAAGATTTGGATATATGATGGAGTACATCCTACCTAGGTTAGGCATACTTCCCTTGTAGCATTCTGCCTTCCCATTAATTTCTGCACGTAAATACCCTAAAATCAAAGTTTTTTCGATCTAATATCATTAAATTTTGCAGAGTGGCTCAAGATACGTCCTTTGAGGTAGATTAAAAATTTGGCATCGCGTTGCATGTGGATTATTCGAACGTGATTCCACTTAAATTCAACGTGATATATTTTGAATCCAAATTACCACTTCAGATGTAAAACAGGGAAGGATAGAATAATTCCGAAACCAGTGTAAGAAAGTGCTGATGGTAAAACCTCTTTCAGAATTCTTGCCCGCATTAGACAACCAGCCATCTTTTCCCCAACACGTTCCCAAAGAGTGAAACAAAACAATCCAAGGACGATCGCTATTGCAAGTGACTCAGCTTTTCGATGCACAATCAGAAGCTATTTATTGAGAGGAAGGAACAACCCATTACGATGTGGTAAGACGATAATTCTTGAGTAAGAACCATTACGTATGTAAAGATACGCAACAGGCTTTGTTATCAAAAGCCAGGTGCTTGCGTCGGATTTGCCTTATTTAACCACAACTGGCGTCTTCAGTGTATCACACCGGAGATGTCACATGTGGCGAAATAATCGCTGGAGGGACCATTAAGAAAAACGTGAAGCAGATGTTTAGCTTCATCCGCGCATGCTTCTAGTAAATAAACGCTTCGAGAACATTTGAAGCTCGGATTACTGCTTATTGGTGTGTATGAAACTAGACGATTAGTAATTTTGCTGGTGGAAATCACCCCGAGCGTTAAAATCGACATTGAAACTCAACGCCAGCTCAGCAATCATTTTTCGAGCGACAAGGATTTGCTGCGGCGGGAAAATAAACTTTTATTCTGCACGGCTTGAGAATTGTTCCAATGACCTTCTGTAAATTCGTCCTTCGCCAAACATGAACATGGAGTACTTTTTTTTATAGCATGCAGACTTTCGTCCATTTCAACACCACGAAATATCTCAAGTCAAAAAACGGAAGAGCCGATCATCGGATCATTCGAAAGGTTATCCTCAAGACGGCATTCGTATTGCATTCCGTGGAATTACTTTCACAACAACGGGTAATTGCAACGACAGGCGATACGACACATATATTTCACAGTTCGGAGAACATAGCACACATACTGTACTTGTGAAATTCGAATGCCTTCAGCAGCATCATAATCAACTTCAGTGTTGACCGAATTCGCGTTTCATTTGCCCTCAGGCATTTAAATGAGGAGTGGAACAAGTTTCTCCACCAGCTTCCGGCGAGTTGCCATACTCGAAATTACGCTTCAGAAAAACAAGATGATGAATGGCTGATTGCAGTTTCGCGGGACCTCTCAAACGTTTTTTTTTTTTCATGTTTATGAAGAGGTACACGAATTCCGAAGATCACTTTCTGCATGGGGTTTTCTGGACAAAAAAGTAAGACGTGAAACCCGTATTGGTGACCCCGGTGATGAATGCCGTCCGAGAAGCAGCAAGGCGCGGAAATTTACGAGTTCGCGAATGCTGGGCCCTGGGCTTCAATGATTTGTGCTGGGTTGTCGAGGAAACCCCCCGTCGCGCGGGTATTTATCGCAGACGGGTTTTTCATCGCTCGGCCCAGTTAGACGCGTGATTTAGCCCGTGTCTTGACTGAGAGGCGAGATGTTCGATCCTTGTCAGCCTCGGGACAACTGGCATGGGGTCAACCCGGGAAAGTTCACGCGACTGGTTCTGCAAGAAACGTTAACGCAATATCGGATTTGAAAAGGAGCCAGAGTCTTTTTGAAACTCCCCATCTGATCTCCCTCCATGATCACCAATTTAAGGAAGGGAACAGATTCGGGCGAGTTTCTGACGCAGATTCTAAGACAGGCCTTAGCATAAGTGGTGCACAAGTTATAAGTGTGGTACCATGATTTGTGAGCCATATTGCAGGTGTTGGGAGTCATCGAGGGCCACAGGTTTCGATGAAACCTTCTGGGTTCACCACTGAGGTAGCTTTGGAATGTTATGCGAAGGACCACTTTGATAAAGAATGCGTAAAGTTTATTCATTCCGTTACTTCATTGTTTTTTTTTTCAGCTGCATTTGTTCAAATGTCCATTCGCAAAAACCTTCCACAGAAAAAAATTCCGACGAAATTTTCTCATTTAAATCAGCATTTCATCAGTTGTGTGAATCAGGTCAAGGCCTAGTATTTCACATGCAAATATAAGTCGCCATCCACTTATTAAACGTGCCCTAATTATGTTGCGGGTCAAACTTAGGGGAAAAGTGACCTTATATTCGAATAAATGCTGGATTAACGAATATCTGAAATTATTTTCCACTACCTCCCGAAGATTCTTCTCGCTCAAGCCAATTAGATGATGGGTTTTTTTGCATCACGGGAAAACTAGAAAATTCGAATGAGTTTGAAAAGGCGAGGCTCGCGAGGTGAGCACAGGTCATGAACTGTTGGCCTCCATTCAAAGAAATGTATTTACATTGCTACAGTAAATCTGTTGGTGGTGGTTGACTAGCTATTGCCCGAGCAAAAATCATTCGATTCGCAAAAACCAAAAAAAGTTTCAATATAATCGACAATAAATCAGCTCATCTGCGTTTAACAAAAGAAGAGCAGGTGCATTGACGGAATTGAATGCGAATCGCAGATGCACATGGCCATAAAACCGCATTCTTCCGGACCGGGAAACGATTACCGCTGGCGTAATTGTTCGCCGAAACGATGCGAGAGAATCTAACCTGGCTGTAATGGCAAGTCTCTCCGATAAGAGCCCGGGAGATGGATTGATGATTGAATCCAAAGCATCGAATGATGAGATCGTGATGAGGAGCATAGCATAAAATCGGGAGCAATTAAGTGCGCCACGGCCCGACCTTGCAATTAAAATATGGACCGGCATAAATTCGCCCCGCGGGCCTCGTAGAGTGATCAATTCGGGCGAGACTCGCGGATGCAACCACTGTATCTATGCAATGCGAGAAACATTTTTGATTGAACAATTTACATTCTACAGTTATTAGGTATTGTGACAGAAGACTCTTTACGGTGCAATTCCACTCTTTTTGCATTTTTCTGAACAGTCGCGTTTTCCGCAAACTTGCCGAATTTACAAGATACAGTATTACATTGTAGACAAAAACTCTTCTTCAGAAACTGATGATCAAAATTTGTCTGTTTAGTCTGCAATCGGTTCATTTGTATACAGGCAGCCCTGCCTTGAAGAATGCGGCCTGTAATCGAGATAATTTTTTCAGAATTGTACCGACTGTTTATAAAAAAAATGCACAAATACTCAAAGTTTAAACTTGAAAACATTAAAAGATTTTCAGCCCGCTGGCAGCTATTCCCAAGAAAAAATCTCAGACTGATGCGCTGTTGGCGGACAAAATGAAACATTGGATTTCATTCATGTACTGTACGGTGAGATTAAATTCATACAATTTTCCAATTATTTCTATTACTGTACAGTATTCACAATTTTTTCACATTTGATGAAATCATGTGCTTCCAATGGAAAACCCAGAATGATGAAAATTTGCCGTTTTCAAAATTATATCGTATTTAGCAGGACACAAAAATACCCAACGGCAATGCGAACTTTGATGAACTACGGATTTTCAAAACAACGTAATTTATCTTGATTGTGGATAATAGTGGTCATTTTAACCGAAAATCCACGTCAATATGAGCTGATATTTAAAATGTAGCTCCATCTTGGACCACAAGTTAGTCTATTGCGCAGTGAGTATCAGAAAAATGCGTAACTCCTGCGAGGTTAGCATGTACAATAAAAGTAATAAAATCACTGCCATTGAGTCTACCAGGGTTCAAATATTTTGTCGTAATACACTGGAAAATCTTCAGTGGAATGTTGCGCAAAACCAGCCTGACAAATGGTGACGTGAAACGGATTCGCTGCAAGTGTATCAGTATCAGATACGGTATCTTGGCAATTTTGAACACCCCTGTGTTCTGTTGCACAACATGAAACTATTAGATCACTCGGCAAAAACAAACCAGGGATGCTTCGAAAGTTCAGAGCAGTTCAGACCATCACAAAGTAGAAGACTCTTCGGACAATGACGTGGAAGTTTTTTGATTTCTTTCAACTTGGATATTTTTCTCATTTTACAATAAATTAGTGATCCTTCCTGCAATCTTACTCAGAAATTTGGAGCACCTGGATTATCAGAAGTTTTGATAAAATTGGAAATCGAAAAAATACCAAAACGGTAACAAATTCGATTCACAAGCCTTTAATTCAACATATTCTGGCATGGTTCTAACATGCTTTTAAAGGTCTTCGCGAACAGAACGTTTCAGCAAGGATTATTTTTATCCACGGAAGTGTATTAAATTTCAAGCTCCCCAGCTCATCACAAAAAAAAGTTCGATTGAAGATTATTCCAATTCTTCTTGAAATTGACACCTGGAATTAATCGGATGAATTTCACGAATGATTATATGAAAAAACAGGCGAACTAAGCAATTTCGGCAAGCTAAACTGTATTTTGCGAGAAGTATTTCTAAAATTCGTCAAGGTATTTCTCATTGGCAAACAACAATGAAGTAATAATGATTCGTCAATATTTTTGCATTTGTTTGTTTAAAGAAGTACACATCTTTTCTGGGGGATGTTTTTTTTTGTGTGTCAAAATGCTCCGATTGATTGAATTTAATTCCCTTTCTCGGAATTATCCTTGAGAAAAATTTCCAAAAAATCCAAGATTATAAACGCCAATTCGGACAACGATTTCGAACTGTACTAGGATTGTGTTGGCAAAGTACAGTACTACACTTTTTCACGATCTGAATTAGGTTTCTTTATCAAAGCTCAAAATGCTACGGAATGTTTCACATTTTTTATTCTCTTTTCTAGTCCACGGCGCTGGGGTTGGAAAAGTAATTCACAGCTATCGATACAAATAAATAGATCCTGCATTGGTAACAGCAAGTTGAGTGAATCGCTCACGTCACTTGAGATTCCTTCGTGAAAAATTGCGTCACGGGAACGCGTGTTGTTCTTTACTCGGTGCCTTAAAAAGGTAATGGGGAGGAGTAAGGACTCAATTCGTGAAGGTAATGAGTCGCTTTTTCAGTTAGGTCTAGTCTTACGAACCTTTCCTAACGCACTTGAGCCAGTGAGCCCATGGTACTACAGCATATTAAATTTTTATTTTCTCCCTTCTTCAAACAATAATTGCGCGAAGTTTTGGCGATAATTCATGAACGGAAACATGCAACGCAGCACTTGAAGCAACACAACTATCGTAGATATATTGAACTGACGAGTTGCGAAACACGCGCCTTCGTCAAGGACTGCCACAAAGAAACCTCGGGATTTTCTGAAGAATTCCATTTTTTTTAACGCAATTCCGTCGCTTGGGAACCAACTTGTTACTTCTCACCAAAGCGTGTCTTGGCGGGGTCAGGGGAAAATGCCAGGAATATTCTTTTATGAGGCTCTACTCCAGTACGACCCTCCTTTTCACGAATCTGGGAAGCTTGGGAAAAAAAATATAACGGGACCTCCCCAATAGATTAAAAGAGTCTGTATAAGTAAGAAAGAGTGTAGGAGGCCTTTCTTCAATCTATTTTTAAACACGCATTGAATCAATTTTCTCGCGATTCCGTTTTCCGAGTCACCTATCAATTCTTCCTCATTCACTTCACTTCAATAAGTTCTCTTGAAACATTTTCATGCCAGGTTTCGGATGTGTGAAATTGACTTCCATCGATGACATTTTTCTCACAGGAATTTTCTCCATGCTGGCATGCGAACGCTTTGTAACGACGCAGTGTTGGCATACCTTCGCGAGATTCCGTCAAACTCAATCGAATTGAAAACCGTAAAATTCTAATGCGGAATGTGATTTAATTAATGAACCGAAAAAAAAAACTTTGACGCGTCAGGTTTCTGAATTTTAAGACACGTCATTGACCTCAGATTGACGTTTATATTCTGTACGCATTCCTGCGCATCTTACAGTGAATTCTCTCTCTTTCTCTCCGAAAGTGTCGAAGCAATAAAATTTACGCACGCCCGTAACAATTCATCCGTCACTGGACATCAAACTGCGTCGGAGATAATTGGAAACTTGATTATTTATGACTGTCATTACAATTTATTCGCGCTAGACGGCGTATCGCTTAGACGCGGCATTGCGAAAGCTCGCTTGAGTTGCAGCCTCGGCGAAGGCACCGAAAAATAATTATGGAGCATGAAGGCAGAAGGGGAGGTTATTCGTAGGAATTAATCGTCCAGCAAGATTTTCGAAGGTCAAAGAGCTGTTGGTTCTTGTAAGCAGGACGTGGTGTGTTTCTGAGAAATCAGGCTGATTCAGGTCGGGTGCCCAACTACCAACAGGTTTCCGATTGCAGAGGAGAAACTTGTACATTTTTGAAATAAGGACGTAACCCTTTGGAAAATGAGAATCAATCGGAACAATTTGAGGCGCCCTGTTCAACATAATCCAACATTGCTAACAGTAAAGTCATCACTGATTTAATTTTCGAAGTTATTCAATATGAAAAATTATCATCTCTCTCATCGACAAATACATACGAATGTATTCATATTGTCAAGCAATATTCGCGACTTTGGGACCAATCGTTAATGAATTCATTGAATAAGATCATTCGAAGGAGCTCGGATTAAATTACTTTACTGGGATTTACTTATTTAGAAGTCGGTTCACTAGAGAAAAACAATATGCACAGGTGAAATGAATCTTCGAAGATGTCAGAGCTTTGGAGAAAAATCGCGAAGACTTATTCACGAAGTTGTCGGTCACAAACAAGTCTGTTTCAAACATGCGATTCTGATTCCTCTTCTAATCCGTTGACAGTACTGGATTTCTTAAGCCCCGTGTCGATAAGAGTCGTATTAGTTGGGAGTTTCAAG
>CAJPEX010000478.1:0-22741 GCA_905338405.1 Notodromas monacha
CTTGCCATTGATTTGAGAGAGTGCACAAAGTGTGCTCTCTTTTGAGTAAGGCTAAACTGGGGTTTACCCTTTGTAGGATAACAAACCTCTAATGAAAAGCTCTTACTAGGAGCCGGCGTAGTCTGTTTTGTCGTTTCAGCCGCAAAGGACGTCGTCAGCACCCGAATTTCCAACGACGAAGCCATAGTGGAGTCCTGGGTGCCGATGGTATCTCCACGAGTGACGACAGATGTCGCCTCCGCCGCAGAAGAAGTGAGCGGAGTCACCGTCGCTGGAGTAACCGGCACCGCCGATGTCACTGGAATCATCGTCAACGAACTTGGAACGGGTGTTGGTAGCGACGGAGAAACTGGCAACCCCACCGTGGTTTGCCCGGTCATGCAGAGATCCACCGGATTGACCAACAAAGCACGAAGAATTCCCTCACAGCAAGTCGGAGCCAGCAGTTCAACTTTCTGCATAAAACACAACAAGATGAAAACACATCTCAGAACCTGTCTTCATTCACCAACCTTTATGCCGAAGAAGTCAAGACAACCGAAGTCCAGAACTCCACCTGTCAGGACGATCCTGCCATCGAACTCGGAAGCACGAACCGCGTCCGCATTGCACGCCTCAGTACAATGAAGGTGGCCATCTTGGACTTGGCACCTGCCGAATGATGCATCAGGATGCACCACCAACAGCATCAACAGCACGGATACCGCAAAACTTGACATTCTTGAATGCAAACTGTAAAAATTACAAGATGCACTTGGATCAGATCTGATCCGATTTTGTTGAGAAGTCTAAGGAAAATTACCTTTTCGTTGAGAACTCGCGAACCGAACGGTGAAACTTGTCGAAACTCGCAGAAAATCTTCTTTATGCAACTTAGAACCAAACGAACCGTTTAGTTTTTTCAATTCGAACCGCGTTTCGCGTAAAATCAATCGTTTTGGCGTATCTCGAACCGAAATCCGCGAACAAAAAAACGCAAAATTCACCTCTATTTTTGACCAAAAACCGCTCGATAACAATGGGAATGTGTTTTAAGAACATTTAAGAGCAAGATCAAGCAAAAAAATACGCGGAACAAGCAAATTTTAAACTTAACAGTTTTTAATTAAGGGCTTAAGGGGGTCAGGAATATATATATATATATATATATATATATATATATATATGACGGGTATTCAATGGATCGCGTCTCATAATTCGACATCAACTGGGCGTTTTAATTAGTCTGAAAACTTATGAACCATCCCTCGATCTTCGTGGACCTCATCTCTTTGGCGCTCATCTCAAGCCAAGAATAGCGGGTATATTCACGAGGGTTGCTTCATAAGTTTTGAGACTTTTTGAAAGGGATACAACGGGATTTCAAGAATTCCAAGTAGGTTTGTTTTTTACTGGCATAGGCCCGTCATTTCGCAACACTTATTTAGTGCTGATGTTCAACATGCACCTTTCCACAGATTTCAGCGCATTTTTGCATGCGATAGATCAAATGATCAAAAAACAGAGCCAAAATCGAGTTATGTTAATTGTTCGGACACCGCGTGACTTTTATTCTGATTGTTCCCGATATAGTGAGAAACGACCCGAAAGGGATTTATTATTTCGAAGACAAGGACAGCTTCATTTTCTAGGTCAACGAGCAACTTGATCAATTAAAAAACTCGATTTTTGGCACCGTTTTAATCGTTGGATTCATCGCATATGACAAAAATCATTGAAATCGGCAGAGAGAATTTCGGACTGCACTTCAAAGGGTTACCAAATGATGAGCTTACGCGAGTAAAAAAAAAAAATTAGAAATTCTTGAAATTCCGTTGGATCTATCTCAGAAAATCTCAAAACTTATGAACCAACCCTGACATGTGTGTGTGTGTATATTTACGAATGTTGTTTCATAAGTCTTGCGACTATTTTAAATAAATCCAACTCGGTTCGGTCAATTTAAATTTTTTGAAACTTACATTACCTCGTCACGCAGCAACACTTCAGTGCTATTCAACATACTCTCCGCCAATTTCAATGCACTTTTTCTTGTGATAAATGCAACGATCGAAACAATGGCAAAAGGACAATTTCAGTATGAACTTGATTTTTGCCACTGTTTTTATCGTTGCGTTTATCGCATGGAAAAGTGGATTGAAATTGGCAGAGAGTATATGTTGAACAGCACTGATGCGGTGCTGCTTGACGAGGTTAAACGAGTTTAAAACAAAATTTAATTGACCAAACCGTGTTGGATCTATTTGAAATCATAGTCGCAAGACTTGTGAAACAACCCTCGTATTACATATATATAAGAAAGCATGACGGAACATGCGTCTGATTTCGGATGCAGCCACCGGAATTTGCCATCTCCCCCCCCCCCCAAATCATATGCAGTATATACACTCTATGTATATATATATATGTCCGCAAATAATAAACTCCTCGTCAAGGAAACAGCACGGGTATCATCCGCCCGGATCTTAAAAGTTGCGCGCAGCTCGAGATAGGAAACTCCTGCTGATGCAGCTGCACCTCGTCGTCTCTCAAGCTCTGCCAACTTATATCCTGCTGCAATTTCAGCTGCAGGAAACCGAGTCCGTGATGCTTGTCTGCACCTTTGGCTCAAAGGCGAGGACGAGATTTGAAAAGTTTTCTCATTTTCGTGGCGCAGGGATCATGATGATGATGATGATGATGAGCATCTGGTTCACTTTTCGGTCGTACTTTACTTCACAAGTGCTCAGGAATACATACGAGTATCATATACAGTTGTTGGTGGCGTGTTTAAAAATTACTGTGTCTAAAAATCCACAAACTCTCCACCCAAAAAATTGCACGTCTCGCAGACATTGCAAAATTCATACTGCGGTAATTGCTGAGCATGAAGCGCGGAAAATAGTCTCATCTTCATCACAGGAGACGCTACAACGAAAGTGCGTTTCATGCGCAACAAGAAATGAATTTATTGAGCAGGGCTGTTCAATTGGTGGCTGCGTGCGTAAAAATTATTAAAAAATCCTCATAATCTGATCCAACCGAGAAAAAAAAAATTGCACTTCTCGGGGAAAAAATAGCACAATTCACACTCGGATAATTGCTCAACATCAGGCTCAGAAAATATGATGATTACAACCCCCGTCCTTCCCCTTCCCCAACGCTGATTCGCGTATGATATTAAGACATCCGCCATAGATTTTCATCATCATCAGCATCAGAAGCTGCTATACACACGATGAGGGGGGTTTCTCCACGCTGGTGCAGTCAACCCCCCTCTTTTCGCTGTATAGCATGCAAGGCAGGGTTGGTTAGAATAAGGTAAGGTATGTTGCTGTAAGTATGTAGACAGCAGCAGGGGAATAGGTATATACACATAAGTATGAAGGACATGTGCAGCAGCAGCAGCATGGAAGCACAAGGCAGCAGGCACAGACTCACCATGCGGAGATGAGCGCCGCCAGGTCGGGACAATGCGAAAAGGTGACAGCCCTTTGTTCGCTCCAGGCGATGATCCCGGATGTCTTGCTTGTTCAGCGGCTCTTCCAACGAGTCCCTTTCGAAGTCGGATAATCGGAAGACGAATATTTTCCCGTCACGACCTGTCGAAACGCCGAAACAGGAGGCACGCACAAAAGACAGCATATGTTGAATATGCGAGTACACTACAGGTACTGTACATACATTTACTCTTGTCATTTTTTCAAACATTTTGGGTAAACTCGGATTCTCATTCAACACCGATCTGGTGGATGTATTCGACGGAAGGCAAAAGAAAATACAGCATGCTCAAATAATATACGAAGTATACATGCATTAATTGCACACAGGATGTTTATTTTAAAAAAAATTATCAACTCGAATTATCGTTCGAAAAAATTCTCAGTCAACACCGATCTGTTGGAAGTTCGACAGAAGACACACAAAAGACCGCATGTTGATTATATGAGTATACATACATGTAATTTTTTTTTCAAAAATATTGCGTAAACTCGAATTAATTCTCATTCCAGAAATTCTTTCAAAATTTTATCTTGAAATATCGACAGAAGGCACACAAAAACCGCACATGTTGAATATACGAGTATACGTGCATTGATTATTTTTTTCCAAAATATTTTGTGAACTCGAATTCTCATTCATAAAATTATCATCATCAAAAATATCTTTCGGAACGTCGACGGAAGGCAATCAAGAGGACAGCATCTTGAATACACATGCTCGGCATTTAAAAAAAAAAAAAAACATTAACTAGAATTTCTCATTCAAAAAATACGTCACAAAGAATCGATAGCTCGAAATTTAAAGGATTAAAACAACTTGAAGGAAGTCATTTGAGATTTTCTAAACCCCGGAAAGGCATAAAATATTCCGTAAACATTTGTTGCTGAGCGGAAATTATTCCTCGGCTCTTTAATTCGCGCGGATGATCTATACGCACTGATTGCTCATGAAACTGAAAATGCTTCGGAAATATGAAAATAAAAACGTGACGAAAGACGAAGAAATTTGTGTGAAAAAAGGGAAACCTCAACAGCCGCAAGTGTCGTAGTCTTAAATACCGCAGGCTGATTTGCGTGAGAAAAATTTAAAAAAATATTTGGCACTTTCGGAAAAAAATACATGGGCACATTTGCATGTCTTAAATTGTTGTTCGCCAATATTGGATAAACTCACCTTTGTCAGCACGAATGAGCAAAATGCCGTGATCTTCCACCACACTGAGCTGCTTTGCTTGCACAGTTTTGTCAAAAACGCACCTGTGCGTTCCTTCGTCTTCTTGTCAAACGCACATGGAAAACAACATCAGAGAAGAAAAATTGCAATTCGATGATCTTTTCGTGAAAGAAATGATGGTTTGGTTATACATTTTTTTTGGTACCGAACTATCCGGGATTTGACAGGAAATGCGTTTTTACTTACCGTCGACAACGTATGTGCCTAATTCAGTCGCCAAAAACAGCCGATTGTCGCCCCAAGAATCCCCGCAAATTATGTCGTACGGAAAATCTGGGTATATGCAAAGTGGTTCCCACGGCTGAAATCAGAAATAAGTATAATTTCAAGTCAAATGAACCAAACCTCAAACATCGGCGCGGGTGTTCAAAAATAAAATCACACGAGTTCAATTAAATGCCCATTTGTTCGTCTACCCTCAGAAATGAGAGAATATTTTAAACTCGCAGCATTTAAAATCTGAATAAACACCAAAGTGGAAGAAATCTTGCAATTGTTGAATTCTACATGTAGAAAAAAATTATAACTCATGATTCGCTTTAGCAAACTAGTCGTGGCCAAACTAGTCGGTGCGTCTCCTTTGACGATCGTTTCTAACTTGAGCGCTTGTCCAATACGGACAAATTCTACTTCCCGAGCATCTTCTTTCCGTCTGGACAACTTCGGAGGATCAGGCAAAACATCGCTGAAAGCTCTTCGATTCAGCATCTGGATGAGAAATGTTTAAATATAAAAACACAATGCATTAAAATAATATATTGGAGTACTACGCACACAAATTTTGCAAAATAAGGTCAGCCTGTCTTTTATACAGAAGTACAAAGATTCATTTCTTCCAAACATTTGAGTGTGCCTCATACTTATCATCCAGAACCTCTGCACAAATAAAGGTCATAGACATGAAAATGAGCTACCTTGCATAAAATTTACGATCCATCTTTCGAAAGCATTTGCAACAACTTTCCCTCTGAATAAAAAGGAAATTTTCTAGAAATGCGTCATTACTCAAATAAAAGGGGTATAACAAAATTTCTCGGGATATACAGTTGACGTTTTATTCACCTGTAAAACACATTATTGTTCCAAAAAACATTCTTGGGCACAAGAAAAAAAACCTGCCCTCCTTGGCATATTTTATGTAATTGTTTCGCAAAAGTTACTCAGACAGCTTTCTGCTCTTCACTCAAAATATAAAGCGCCCATCTCACAGATTTTATGGTGTAAAATCTGTGCTTCTCCTTCAGAATTTTTGAAATAGACATGTCATTAATTCCAAGGGTTTTGCCTCCAGGTTTTCCAAGGGAATTCCGCTGTTTCAACAATATCATCTCAAGGTGCGGCTGTTGATGAAAATGGCGAAATTAATGATCAATTAATGGCGGTAGCCCTTGGAACTAATGCTGCCAGATCAATTTCAGGAATTCTGAAGGAAAATCTGGGTATCCAAATATTTTTAAAATATATGAGCCTCATCTTTTTGAGTGAAAGGCAGAAAGCTACCATCATACAGTGACTTTTTCAAATTTTTTCTTTTTTTTTTTTAAACAGAGCTGCATTTTTCAAACTTCTCAAAGAATGTTCTTTTATACATTGATTATTTTCAGCTCAATCGTATGTCGTTTCAGCTCCTGATCTCAGAACATTTGTTAGATCCCTCGTGTATAGAGAGGCCGGAAGTTGAAAGTGGAAACGGAAGAAAGCATATGGAGACAAAAGATGGACACTGAGAAGACGGGAAAGTTTTCCTCCACTTACACCCTTGAGATCCGTCATGTGCTCGCCATACATGTCCTTCAAGAGCATGTCCAATGTTCGTACCCGCTTCTGAGCGAATGTCGGAGTGTTGAACGAAGCCTTTTCCCCGTTTATCACTGCTCAAAGAGATTTTCAATCAAGTTTATGCAAAAAGGAACAATAAATCTTTTTAAAAATGTGATAAAATAAATTTTCGTTTAACAGAAAATCAATAAAGATCTGTGAAATCTGTATGGCTCAGAGCAAACTGGTAACTGCATGACTGTTCAGCTATCAGCCTGAAATTGCAACTCAGAGGGCATTTTAATGGAAGATTTAAAGCTCCAAGGATAATCCAGCTGGATAGAATAAATTTTGCTCTGCTGACTGTATTCATGAAAATATGGTGAGACCCAATATGTGGACACCCAACATACGGACAATTAGACTTTGGGACACTTGAAAAAAAAAATCAGGCCTGACATCCAGAAATTAACTTGACTTAGGGACTGTCAAAAATATAGTTGAGGGGTGTTTAGAAAGACAAGATTTGGTGGAATCGGCAGAAGGCCAATAATCTCAAAGTGGGACAAGAAATGACCTTGAGTTCCCACGATCTTCCTCCCAAAGCCTAGAGAGGTCCTCTAAATTTGTCACGCAGAAATCCTTATGATTCAAGGATATCCTTTATTAAAAACGAATAGTCTGTTTGTCGGAAAAACAGTGAGATTTTATATCCAAGACACAGTCCAGTTCAGACCTTGCAACAGTCCAACAAATTTTTGCTTGGCGCTTTTCTTGCCGAAACCTTTTTTGAACAATCTAAAATTTATACTTGTTGAGCTCAACTCTTTTTTCTGTCTTCTTGAAAATATATCAATTTATACTAGGACGTTGGTCCCAGCCGCAGCCTGGCTGATTATCTGGTTTTATTGATCATTCTCAGATTGACATCTTTAATCAATCCTGTTCTAAAAATCTTGAATCTTTATCAATCGGAAGGAAAAGCTCTTTTTTTCCTTGTCTGAAAGTAGGTTGAAAATTATCTTTCTGACAGGGATGCTTTTCTGAAATTTTCCCAAAAACTTGAAACTTTTTAAAAATTTTGATATCTTTTGAAGAAATCAAGCTATAGTATTTATATTCACACAAAAATCATGATAAATTCATTCTAATTCATAATAAAAAGCAAGCTGATTTTGTGCTTCTTTGTCAGAGATTTTTTTCTATCATCTGTGAATATTTTAGCAAAACTTATTCTGTTTCTTAGCTTTTTCATCTCCTTTTGATACAAAAAGATCGGATTCAATGTCGTTTTGTTCTTCACTGTTGTTTTCTACAACTTTAAGTTGAGGAAAACAATTTCTACTAATTTTTTTGAAGACATTTCTAATTTTTTTTACAAAAAGGAGAAACAATTAAATACATTAGCATTGAAGTCTAAGCAAAAATGAGACTCAACTTAGGGACATTTCGACATCAGGACACTCTTGATGCACCAAGTATATTTGCATATGGGGGTCTCACTATAAATATAACAATATATGCTGTCATTTTTTCTGCAAAGCAACAACTCTCATAAAAGGGGGTTGTGCTAAAAAATTCAATACTGTATCATTATTATTAAATAAAATAAACGTGGAAGTCGCTGTTTGAATACTTTTCCTAAAACAATATGTTCCCTTTTCTGTTAATCATCATGGAACAACATTTTAAATTCCTGTGGTAAAATGACTTTCTCAGAATGTGAATAAAGTGGAGCGTTGTAGGAATTTGCCTCCTTTTTTCTGAGTTTCCCTTGAGAATCAAACAAAATTAAACTATTAATTTTAAAATCTCGTTTTCTCAATAAGTTGGAAACAAAACTACCGTATATTATACTTATAAGCGTGAATGCCGCAGAAAATAACCCTGGGATTTTCCTCGCCTCCCCGTTTTGCAACGGTGTAGCAGGCGTGACAAATGTAATTTAAATTTATGGTGGACCTCAATTAAGTACGCTTTTTGTCTCATACTCGACGATGTTGCGCAGGTGACATTATTAATACGAATTAATATGCATAATCACTTCCGGGGGCCTGTTCAAATGTCCGCTCGGCACTCAGGTTGTGTGACTCAGTCGGATGTAGCAGAGTAAAAAAAGACCGGGGAAAATTATTCGAAAGTGCTTCAGGGCATGCATTGTACAAAGAACCGTCACACTGAGCAGAAATGACGGTTCACGTCCGTCGGCACGGACTCGCATGTTTTATGAATTCGCAGCAGCAGCAGCAGCAGCAGGGATGAATAATGGCACACTCACGTTTGACCAAGAGAAAGTCCCGGAACTCGTTCTTGTCTCTGAAGATTGGCGGGCACGGGAGACCGGGTCCGAAAAGCGGGACCGACTCTTCCGAGTAAACGTGGAGGCGGTAGAACCCGCCGGCGTCACTGTCGTCCTCTTGCCAAGTCACCAGAGCAATTATGTCTGTCATTTGCAACAAGTCCTCATTCGTCAGGGACACGGAACCAATTTGCGCTCATTACGCGCGGAACATACATGGCCATAAAGACTTGTTATCCCAAACTGCCGGATGTAAATAAAACTTTGTAAGAAACAGGACAAGAATGTCTTCTTGTTTTCAGATCTTTAAGTTCTATCCGATGATTACTCATTGAGATAATCTTTGTCGAGAAGCTTTAATCTTATGACCGGAGTAAAGCGAATGAGACAACTTCTCTTTCAACTCAATACGTATATTTCTGATACAGCGCAACAACAGTCCAGACCAGCAATGAGCGACAAGAGAAGCGTTCGGATGCTCCTTTATAGACAATGTATGCGCGGAAAGGGTTACTGACCACGCAGGACCGGAATAAACAGAAAGTAAACCGAGTCATGTGAATGACCTGTCAAAAGTAACACATTCCGGTGCTTGAACTAAAAAGTGTTGCTAAGCGGATCTCACATATGAAACACAGTTCGAGAACGGGGTACTATTACGCTGTTTGAGGACTCACAATTTACGATGACAGGGGCTTTTGGCAGGGGGGCTTTCGGACTACACCCACGGCAACCCGAGTTGAAGACAGTCATACAAAGTGATGATTTACGTGATGTAATCAGAAAAATAAATGATGACGGAAGTTCGATAACTCAGGGGGTTTTGGGCCCCCATTGTTCAAATAAGGGGTGGTCAAAACCCAATGAATCTAACAGATTTGTTCACTTTAAAAAATTAAAATGACTACAAAAATTCTGAATGAATTAAATTCGAAAAAGGCATATGTCCCCCTCACCGGAAAAATCTCAAAGGACAGGGAGGGAAGGTCAGCGGGTGCGGAAAGTTGGCCTCGACCGACCCTTTTTTTTCGGGTGGGATAAGCAGGGTAAATTACTGTACTCGGAACACCAACATCCCAGACGGATTGAGCCGTCTTGAGGCTCATGGTTGGTTTTCTGCTTGGCTGGTTTTCCGGGTACCCCCATCAACCCACCCCACTTTTTGCACGACCTTCAACCGAAACCAAGACAATGCATAATTCAATGTTCCTATAGATGAGTGATATGATCAACAGGAGCCATCGAAATCAAGGAGACGAACGAGTGAGTGGGGGGATACGGGAAAAGAAAGCGCTCAAAAAATGAAAGGCCTCTCACATTCCCCAAGTTTCGGTTCGCAGCTGGGGAAAATGCCACAGGAGTGCAGGTAATTGCGCAATGCCGAAGGCCTCCAGATAAAAACCCACTGCGAGATGTTTTACCGAGGTCCAGTCTGTCCTAAACCTTGACGAAAGCGCTCCGAACTTCCGTTCAAGAAGTTGGAAATTATTCTTGTGCTGAAAAGTGTGGCGTGATATCGAATTTTAATGTGCACAGGCCTCAATTAGATTTTGGCCACTTGATAAAAAAGGAAAAAAAATACTCTAGACGCAATAAATTTGGAGATTTTCCCGGAAAATTCAGTAAATTTCAGTAAATTCAGTAAAAGTATACTGGATTGCATTCCAAAATATCAGTGGAAACTCGTTACAACGAATATCTCCATAACGAATATTCGATAACAACGAACTCTTTCTTTAGGCCCCTTCCCAAAAGCCACAATTGTTCTGTAAATCAGTTCGTTTATAACGAATTTTTCGCTTCAGCGAAACTATTTTACTGGTCCCAACGGCTTCGTTGTGACGGTATTTTATTGTATATAATTATTCCTGTGATTTTCCCAAGACGCTTTAATGAGCTCTCCCTTTACATCAATCGCAGCGCAATAATTTTTCGAAATTTAATTTATCTGAACGGCCTTGGCACAATTGAATTAATGCCAAATTCGGATTTTTCAGAGCAATTAACAAGAAAACATCGGCCTAATTTCTACGTTTTCGAATTGATGAAAGAAGGAAAATTGTTGGAGAGTTTTGCTGTAGATGCGAGCAATGCAATCGGAAAATTCCTTCACATACTGGTAACGTCATGGGAAAATTCCTCTCTGAAGCTGAGATTCTTGAGATATTCCAATCGTGAAAACTAAAAATTGTCAATTGTTCTTTCAATTGGTAACATCACGTTCAGGACGAGAAGCCTGTCATTAATCTGGTTATAATGTTTATTTTAGATTATTAAGCAAATACAGTGAGACCCCAAGACGCGGACATAATTGGTGCATCAAGTGTGTCCCTTAGTCAAGTATCATTTTCCCTTGGACTTACATTACATAATTTTCAACCGGTGCTTCATCAACAAAATACTCACCATAATTCCATTAAAATAAAAATTGTCGCCCAATTTTAACTGATTCAATCAATATATTAAAAAATATGGATATTTGGGGAATTGAATACTGATACCTCTGTACAGTACATATAAATGTTGGCATTCTCTGTAAAAAAAAATAACATTCAAGTGAAAAAGAGAGAAGGAATCGGTCCTTCTATGCTGGAGGTCATTTCTTTTATTAATCGATTTATGACATTTACCATTTAACCACTCTCTTTACGGGTTCTTGAATTCTTACATCAATTTTAGGGTTGAAAATATCTTTCTTTTAATTTGGCCTGAAAATTATTGGCAATTTCATCACAAAATATCCTCATGTCGAGTCAGTGTCCTCATGTCGGGCCTTTTCTATCAATTTTTTCATGGGAAAATAAGTGTCCCTATGTCGAATTTTTCGCAGGTCGAGGCGTCCGCATGTGGGGGTCTCACTGTATTTGGGTCATGGTGTCTTGCATTTGTTCGTGAATGTTTACGTGTACCGTACAGTGAAGTAAGTGTTGCTGTTATCTGATTTCAGAGCCAGAATTTCATCACGACATGGAGCGACAGCTTGACGATAAATGCATGAATAATCGTGACGTGGAAAATATTGTGCGTATTTGTGATGTACTGGAAAATCTTGAAAGGACTCATTTAGAAAACAGCAGCAGCGATACCCAGGACGACGTTCAGAATGGCTGTGAGTTCTTAGATTACTCTATTTTTACATCAAGGTAAAAAAAAAAATCTTCGAAAAAATGTGTCTGGGGATTTCCGTATAACGAAAGTTCACAAGACAGTGATGCGTATTTTTGTAAAAATTCTAAAGGAAAATCATGGCTTCTCCGGCGAACGATTCCAAGAACATACTCCAGGCGTTGGAATCTGAAACTTCTTACTCGTATTTGCCTACGAACTTGAGAAAAGACATAGAAGGCAGTGACATCTAGTTCCTCTAATACTCTAGCATAAAATCTCTGATTCTCTCCAGCTGACGTAGAGGATAATCGACGTTCGAAACGGCGCAGGAATTTTTGCGCATCGCTAAAGAGCATGCGCCGATTCCGCGATTTTGCCCTTCAAGATCAGGTCACACAAAGATATTCGGGCACTCGTTCCAAGACCATTACAATACTTCAGTGTTGTTTCACATACATCAGTTTTCAAAGCGCAGTTGCGTAAGAAAAACAGTTAGTTCCCTCAACTAAAGAAAAAATTTCCAAATTTTTAGATAGAGAATCATAACCCCTTTCCCTATCTCTAATGCGGTCATAAAAATTAAAAATAAACCAAGTTCCGTCCTCAAAACATTTCCCACGCTTTTTTTCTTCTTCTTTTCCTCATGCACTTCTCGAATGAACAAACATCTCTCGTCCCAAGTGTACCTAATAATCCTGGAAATCGGCCCGATTCCTACAAATTATACGGCGGAATTATAGTGTACTAGCAAGCATTACTTGAATCATGCGAGTGTTATTGCAAAGCGTTTTGCGCATTTTCCGGCCTATTATTCAGTCATCTGTTCGACCACGTGAGTTTACTGTACAGTCGAGAGAAAATTGTTGAGTAGAGTTTGGCACGTTTCAGCGATCTGATCTATTGAACGTATTGAAGCACGAATTTATTCGTATATTCTTTTTAAATAACGAGTAGTCGAGAATCCATCTTCATATGTACTTCGGGAAGATTCATAGTGCTGTAATGATTTTATTGACGGTAAAGAATTAGTTTCTTTTCAAGATTAAGCCAGAAATGGTATCATACGGATTTTAAACTTGATTCAATAACGCAATGATATAAATATGTATTTGTGTTCCCCTAGATAATGTATTTTATTTATTTAAAGAATATGTTTTTATAAGTGCACTGTTTTTTGGTCCTGAGAGTCTCTCAATTTTACACCTAATATATTTCACAGCTTCAAATATTTCGTCCAGTATCATGATCATCATGGACTATTTGAAAATACAATACTTCATGCAATGCCAGATGCATTAAATTGCATTTTTACACACACAAAAATTAGAAAACGGACGAATCTCCAAAAGTCAACTTTGAAAAAACTGACGAACACAATTTTTTGACATTTGACAAAAATGTCGTAACTTGATTATTCGCCAAATTAACACAAATGCTCATTAGCCATATGTGTCCTACCTACATGAAGATTTACATTCCTCCTGTAGAGCACAAAGAGCATAATTTGCATATTTTTTCTTCTTTTTACTTTTCTAATAGGATTTCTAAAAATTAGCTTCAATTCGATATTTCAATTTTCAAGGTTTTTTAATTTTATTTTCGCATTGAATAAGGGGTTCCTTCAAGTTTCGAGGTGGGGAGGCTTGAATGCATTGCTCTAAGGAGAATTGGCGAATGGAAATTCGAAGTACAGTATAGATGTTTTTTCAACTTGGAAAAGTTACACTTGACTAGGTTGCACTGCATAAAAAAAAAACATGCTACGTAACCTTGAAGTACAGTGAATGTAAAACACAGTACAGTTCAAGCTTACTGTATTTCTACCTGAATTTCAGTTTCTGAAATATTGCAATACTGCACTTCGAACAAATTTGACATTTCTCAATAAAAGGGGGCAAAACTCGAATGATACCTCAATTCCTTCGGAACACCAAGATTTTGAGTATACTGAACAACGAAATTTTTCTCAAGTTGGTTCCCCTCGGAAGTTAGAACTGAATTTTGTAGGTCAAAACTTAGGAAGGGCTGTTTAACGAGTTTCACAATTTTCTGCCCACTGTATTCAGCTCTCAACGAAGCGCGAATGTCATTCAAACGTCAACCCAATTCTGAAGTGCAGATAAAAATAAGAATATTTAAGCTCTTAGCCATCTACTATAACTCAACACTTATCTTCAATGAATGAGTCGGTTATCCCGTATTCCTGATCCAAGAGCCCCCACCGATAACCCGACTGTCTGGGGACGCAACAGGAGATAACAAACTCTGTTTCACACTTCACATGCCTGAAGTAAACCGCGAATGAATCCCAGTGAATTCGGATTGAAAGCAAAACGTACGCCGAGTTACCGAAGAGAGAGAGAAAAAAATATGATGAGCAATTTCAAGAGCTCGAGATCTCAACAAAGCAAATCAATTGTGATCATCAGCGCTTTCTTTATCGGATGTACCCTGTGCGAATCCGCGTGCAAAAACATTCATTACGGGGCAGATGGGTTTAGGGAAGCGTTTCTTCCGCATCAATCTGACATCTCACCCAAGGTTTTCCCAGGTGAATAAAATATAAATAATTGACTCGATTTGAATTGATAAAAATAATGACTCGATTTGAATTAATAATAATAATGATCATCTTTGGGTTCTCATCTCGAGATCTTTCTGGAGAGTAGTCACCTAATGTACAAAAATTCGGTGAATTAACGGATGAAACCAGGAAATACAGTTTAATCTTGTCACATAGAATCTCAGAAATTCTTACAAAGGTTGTTGTTTCTGAGGTCCCTACTTGATAGCCCCACTGTTGAATGAGTTCCTTTATAACGAACTAGGGGAGAGGCCCAGCCACACCTGGGCAAGTGACATCACAGGAAAAGATTTTGTCCACTTTTTGGAAGGATACTTTTTTCCATGTGAAATTTTTAATTTAAAATGAATATCCCTGCCACCCCTGTCATCATCAGCAAGAGGGTGCCCAGCCACACCTGCATGGGCATGCCCAGTTGTGTGGCCCAGTCACACCACTGTACATTATATTTGAAAAAAAGGATTGCTGTATGACATTACAGTATAGACATAACATTGCACTGTTTCTCTCTGTACTATGTTAGTGCCCCAATGTTGCAAAATATACATAATTTTTCACTTGAACTTGTGGTCAATGTGCCACTAGTGGCCTTGACATTGCCCAGCTGCACCTAACTTCGTTGAAACTAGATTTAACTGCCTTGGAATTCCACTCGATAAAAACTCGCATCAAGAAAGAACTGAAATTTAAGTTCGGAGTTTCTTCTTCTTTTTCTGTTTTTCAGATGAAGTACGGTTTCACGAGCTGAGTAAAGGGCTTCGAAAGGGCACCCTTACATTGATCGACTGCAGGAACCAAACCGAGCGAGAAGATCCAGGAATGATCCCCGGAAGCTTCAATATCCCACGTAAGCATGATACCCTACCTACGCATTACTTGAAACTTCAATAATGAACATATTTCAAGGTCAAATGGAAATACTGTACTGCAATGCTGTCTTTCATGTACTGAAGGAAGAACTGGTATTGTTTACTTAATTAACATAAGAAGCACCTTCTTCCGCGAAAATAATTCGACTTTTATTGCATTGTGAGATAATGTTTATTCTGCGCCCAAGCTTTTAACCACCACCTTTTTTAAATTTACTACATTTTACCTTACGAACCGTACCTAGTGCGAACATTAACTAGGAAGTTAACTTTAATTAAAACCCTGAGTTCTTTTAAGCCGCACAGAAGGTCGGCTTCTGCTATAAACTAATTTTTATGTTTATTCGAGAAAAAAGGCATTTTTCTGAAATACAGAAAATATTGGACAAATATTGAGGCAAAATGGTATGAAGTAGGAGATTTCACGGGTACAGATGTATTTTTTTTTTTTATTTTATTGCTTAAAATTAAAAGGGTCCATTGAAGCATTGAACAGCGTCCTTCTCATATTTCGGAAATCTTATTTCTATCACCACGAGATACAGAAAAAAAGCTTTTTTCTTTTGCAGTCCACGAAGCTCAA
The DNA here is from genome assembly GCA_905338405.1 of Notodromas monacha. Taxonomy (NCBI): domain Eukaryota; kingdom Metazoa; phylum Arthropoda; class Ostracoda; order Podocopida; family Cyprididae; genus Notodromas; species Notodromas monacha. The sequence goes on from CAJPEX010000478.1 coordinate 15,918, forward strand.
GAAGCATTCAAGTTAACTGAGTCAGAATTCGAAGCACGATATAGATTCAAAAAGCCGGATCCCAGCAATGACCAAGTCGTTGTGGCCTGCAGAAGTGGAAAGAGAGCAGAAGATTTCATTGACCGCATCCGTCCTCTCGGCTACGAAAACTTCAGGTACGCAGAAATTTCACGATGGCATAATTGCAATAGAAGTGTTTCCCATTACTCCTAAATATAATTTTTTTTAATACTGTACTATGGTTCAGAGTACTTATGTTTATTTTTATTTATTACCGTATTCGCCGTGACACCAGCAAGATTTCAAAGTAAATCATGCACTCGAAATTTAATCAAATCGTCTAAACTCTATAGAATGCAGAAATTGAAGTGTAAGGGAATTGGGCAAAGTAATTCTGTGCACTCTACAGAACAGTGAATTACTGTACTTCATGCTTTCCCCAATGATAACTAATTTCTTACCCCGAGTCGAAAAAACTTCAGAAGTCTACTTCCTATATTCCATGAAAAAAAAATACTGCTAGATCGAACCGCCGAGATGATGTTACTCAATTTCGATTTCTTCAGAAAACATTCTTTCATTTTATTCATCAGGTTGTACAAAGGAAGCTTTCTGGATTGGGAGGAAAAAGGAGGCCCGGTCACTCGTGAAAAACTGCGCGGCCCACAATAATACGGTACTCGGACGGTACTCCTTTCCCCGAGTTGATATTTAATTTTTTTTCTTGATGCTCAATTGTGAAGTGACATGGAGAACTCATTGATGCGTCAATTGCTGGTTTCCGGCGAAGTTCAAGAATATATTCTCCTGACATTCTTCACGCTTGTCCGAGTTTCTTCCTTCCTTACACTGCTATGAAACGTCCAAATAACTACTGCGTAGTTATTAATAACTACACGTGTAAATAATGTAAATAAACGCATATACGTAATGCGTTAAATTTGTTCGAAAAATTAAACCAAAAAATAGATTTACACTTGATAAAAAAAATTTTTGCCTAGAGGAATAATCTTGAATGTTTCGAACAGAAATTTTAAAAGTTCAACATTAATGTTCATCACATACTATGTTCATATCAGTACAGTAATAAGACCAGAAAACCTGGACTGTGCCAATACATTGACAATTTGCGTTCGTTACTGAAGTACAGTCCAACCTCTCAAAGTCGAATTTCTAGGGACCAGGGAAAAAATCTGACTTAGGGATGTTTGCATTTTTTGAGGCTTCTAGTTGAGGAAACAAACACTTTTGTTGTGAGAAGTGACAAAAATTTGAGGAATCATAAATGAGGATATTCTGGGGTACACCTTGCTGAACTTGGAGGCAGGGGTTCATTTGCTATACAGTATTTGTCTTTCAATTCCTTTCAAGATGCATCAAATTACTTGTTTTAATCAATTTATCTTTCATATTTCAAGAAAATAATGACCAGAAGGCCTCAGAAAATTTGACTTACAGAGGTTTTATAAATAAAGACTTCGAGTTAGGGAGGTTTTTAATATATTGATACTAAGAGAATTCAGACAGCGACTGGAAAAAAATTCGACTTAGGGAGGTTCAACTTATCAAGGTTCACCTGTAATACGCAAGTTTGAGATTAGGCCAAGGGAAAACATCACACAATTGGAAGTCAAATGATTGAATCCATTTAATGAATCGTTAATCCTCCATTCCTCCCTGGTCTGTTTCCAAAATATTTGTGCTGGAAAAGAATTTCCATGGAACTTTTTGACCAACCCACAACTAGAAAAATGTATAGTGGGCCACCACCGGAGTGAAGTTTTCAGACATCAAATTCAAGTCAGCGGACATTCGCTGTTACCGTAGTAACCAAAAGAAACACTTTCACAATAATACCATGAATCTATCGTGTCTCAAATATCTTCAGGAAGCGACAGGAGAGAGAAATGACAACAGAAATGTTTACCTCGAGGTAGCGAACACGGCTGACTGAACCCGCTTTCCGAAAAACTAAAGGCACGTCCGTAGATTTCGTCCTGATGATTTCGACCAAATCGTTGATGATGCGAGGTACGAAGGCTTCCGCTCCGTTTTTCAATTCAATTCGAACTTTAGGTAAAGTTTCCAAGGCGATGCCGAACGGAGGACGAACCTTCAGTTAGAATCGAAGAAAGATAATCCTTATTAAAGTGCAATACTAATTGAACAAAAACAAGGAGAATACAACCAACGATTTCCGGCTTTTACCGATGTCTTTTCCCCAAGAAAGAAAAAAAACAAATTCTTCGAAAAGACGAACCAACGCTCCTATCGTTCTTAAACGCAGATGAGGCCAGCAAGATTCTTAAGCATGTTTTTTTTAAATTTCATTCCAACGAAGTATTCTCAGACGATGGTTACTCGAATTAATGCGACCCGCCAAAAATAAGACAAACAGACCAAACTACGAATGAAGACTCAACACATTCCAACTCCGCTGTGATCGACGGTACAGGATTCCATATTCAGTAATGTACAAAACTAATTGCTGGAATGCAAAAAATTTCAATTTATTAATGGGCCTTGAAGTGAGTTCTCTCAAACGATGGAAGTCCGAGAAAAAACAAAACCCATACGCATAGTAATGCTGCCTTGTCTTCTCCAAAACACGCTTACCTGATTTTTCCTTGGGATGCCCATGCATGGAAATTAGAAATTCCTCAAACAAATGACACATTTTAAACTCAAACCAAGTTGATGCGGAAATTTTTGATTCTTGGCAAAAAAAAATTGGACGGGTGTTGCATGAATCACTGACCTGACACACACACTCAAGTGATCGAAGTACTTAACCTGACTAAAAGACAACTCAACAATCTATTTTAGTCTCAGAAGAGAAGTGTGTAAATAAATTATCACGTCGGAAATAACAACGAGCAAAGCCATCATACGTCAAGGTGAAAAGAAAAGAACCAAATTTTTTCAAAACGGATAAAAAAGTTGATGAACACTTTTCAAATTGTATAGTTAACCACATCCAGCCATCCGGATCGAAAAGTTGACCATACCTTTTTCGACTTTTCAGATGAGTTGGCGTGCACCAAACACAGCTTCCTGTGCACTTGCAAATTCACAGTGATGACCTTGCCCCGCACAAGGGATGCCTCCAATTCCTCCCTGATTTTGCTCAATTCGCCAACCGAAATGGCTCGCACATCCTCGTCAGAAGACATCTTTGCACCGTCAATCACACACACAAAAGTTGACACAAAACAATAATTCACAACATCACGATAAAAAAAAGAACACAATAAAACGTGCTCTACTCAACTGAGGAAAACAAAACATAAACATCACACTAAGGAACTGAACACAAAACTAAGAACATAAATTGATCGACAGCCAACACACTAGAATGACGCTTTGAGACCAAAGACCTTGAATTTATTCGCCTCGATTCCTTTGACCCCGAAAAAATTGTGTATCACCTCAATGTCAACCTCAATCCTGCAAAAAATACGTGTCCACTTGCAGCTGTAATTCCAGCAAAAATTTTTCCCATTTTCCAAAATTTCCCAAAACACGTGATCAGGAATTTCACGACAATCCACTCATTCGTTCATTTAATTCGCCAGGAACTCGCGATGAAAAGACCATCACAAATTTCAACAGGATACTAGTGAAACATAAAACGGTAATTCAAGACAACACCTTTTCAAAGCTCTCAAAAAGAGTTTGGAATTGAGAACAAATTACGAACGCAGGGTTTGAACTCGTAACAAGCACCACTTCAAAGCAGACTAAATTGACCTAAATTTAAAAAAAAAGACGCACGTTTTAGACCGAAGACCAATATGGGTGCAGAAAAAGACTGGCCATTCTAATTAAAAAAAAGTACTGAGTTTCCGCGACATAAATTGTAATCCTTTCCGTAAAAGAAAAACAGTCCACTTCAGCACTCATTTCCGGCACAACAGCCATTAAAAAAAAATGTAAGGCCATTCCTCATCCTCGGCATACGGCATCCAAACGCAGGAACAGGAAGCGCCGTTGTTTATCATAGATCCGAGTATTTCCTGAAGTTGAAACGCGAAAAGGAAGAGAAAACTTTATCACAACTTTGACACCACAGCTTCAAGATTTTACAAATCCTATCTTAGTCACTCCGGTATTGGCCGCATGCTGAATTCTGACTGTCATTTTAGGAGAAAAATTGTCCTGTTCAGATCATAAAAGTTCAAAATTGCAAGGAATGTAGCCTAATCATAAAGCTGATCGAATTCAGTCTGTTGATCTTTCAAGTGCAGATTTTCCCACTCGAACGAATTATTTAGCTTCGGAAAACGGTCACTTGACAAAATATCATTACTTTGCGAGTTTTATACCTCTCAAATATCGAATGAAGACAAACTAAAGACATTTCTCTCCAGCGGATCACATCATCACGCTCGTAAGAGGGGCCTGTGTGCAACTGATTACAGGCTGCACTACTGTTCTAAATCCGTTTTTGAAGGAAGACGCGTACAATCAAGTCCACACGAAGGGATTTTCAAAAGTTCATTCTTCGACCCAGAATTTGCGATTCGGGCATCCCTCAAGGGGATCGTCGCCAATTTTTAAATCTTCACGCGAACATAGCTATTACTGCTTAAACACAGTTGCCTTGTCAGTGCTTGAAACAACACTTGAAACAAATTATTTCAAGGCAATTTTTGTTTTGTTGACACTTCCTAGGCTCAAAAGCTGTCACAAAAAGAAGACTCTTTTTCAGAAAAAGAGTCTTCTTTGAGGTATCCATTTAATTTCCGTTCGCGAATGTTACAATTGAAAGTATTGGCATTAGTTTAATTGGTATTTTTTAATTTTAATTTTTTAGAGGCTGAAAATTACACGAACGGGACTTCAAATTCCAAGAAGCTAATTAATAAAACCGCATTCACTAACAATTACTACAGGTGGACTCTCTCTCCAACGATTTACTTTGATTTTTTTTTCTCTTTTCCATAGGGTTCTCTCTCCATGCTTTAAGGGTTCCCCCCAAAGAAATCATCTCGAGGTTCGAACAACGAGCTTTTCTCCGGTCCCTTGCATTTTGCTGTAGAGAGAGTCCACCAGTATACGCAGTTCAGTATAGTTTTGGATGACGTTTAATTATTTCTAGGGTGCGCACACTTGAAAAAAATCAGTTAAATAACCCAAGAAGGACCAAATCAACCTTTCAAAAATAAATTTGCAAACCTGACGCGGAAACGTTCCGAAGTAGCAGTGGCTATTGCAAGCATCGTAGCAGCGGCGGATCGTTTCGAAGCAGCCGCACTTTCCGTGTCGATCGTTGTTCGGCCGCAATACTCGTTGTATACAAGTTTGAACAGGAACAAGTGAAACACAACCACCAGAAAGGTGATGGCTAGCCAAAATGACGTGGGCAGGCCGCCAAGGTAATGTCCGTGCCGGTGCAGCGACAAAACGTGTTGCTCGTGCGGCGGTGCTATCGGGAAAGATGTTTGATTAGTTAATATGCAGTGTGGCCCCGCCTTATGAGTTTTCTGCATAAAGGACTATGGCTCAGTTCCAAAAAACAAAACAAAAGCTGTAACCTTATACGAAGCCTATTATGAGGTTTATTTTTCATTCACGCGTAAAACTATAAGAACTAGTCCATCTAGTGCCAAAAGGCGCAAAGTCGCTAATTAATACGCATGACATCAACTCATGAATTCATTCAAGAATTTATAAATGAAATTTCCGAAAATCCGGAACGGATTAACGATTTTATATCCTGTACTATAGCTGTAGACCAATTAGTTCGTGAAATCTGACGGGGGTTTTTGAAACAGTTGGGCGTATAGATGTACCATTCTCAAGTATACTCCGTTGATTAAGTTTCCATGGATCAGACTTCCTACTGGAAATTATTCGCGAATCGTTTAATAATTTTTTTTACAATGTTTCTTATCAGCAGTATTCTGTATTTAAATTTTTGAAATAAGTAATTTGAAGGAAACAGACCAATAATATTGCACCCATTCGAAAGCTTCCGTAATTAAAAAGCTGGGTTGAATAAAAACATTTTAAATGCTGACATGTTATCTGTATTCAAGCTTTTCATCCCCTTCTTAATATCTACTATTCGAGTTGAATTTCTTGGCGCATTATCAAAAGAAAACTTACCACTGAAGAAATGCATGTTACAACGATGGTTCATTGGCCATTAACTTTTAATTTTTTTTTTAGAACTACGTCGGTTTGAAGACAATAGGATAAATGCACTGTGAAAACACGAAGACGAGATTTGTGTTTCCAGCTAAGTCAGCTTAGCGTGTTCAATTTTTACTTTTTTTGTGTCCATTAAAGACTGATCGACGGGATCGATTTACAAGACATGAAACGACTCTTTCAACATAAAAAGAACAAGCACTTGACCAGGAAAAAATATCAAAAACACGAATGCTAAGAAGACAACAAAAGCTTATAAGCTGTTCATATTGAAGCACCTTCGTTGATTTCGTGGACATGAATGGTGTGCTTAAGCTCCTCGATGTGCTTCTTGTCGTTCGTCACGTACAAAATAGCCGTGAACGGATCCGTTAACTTCACAGGGAAGGTCTGCGGTTGTGTCCTGTGGAAAAAAATACCCTGGCATGAATGAATGGAAGAAAGATGGAATGGACGAACGTAAAAAATATCTACTGTACCAGATTAATGAAACATACGGTATATCCGCAGCTTCAAAGAAGTGCATGCCGCAAATAATGAGATCAGAATTGACAATCTTTCTTCCTCTCGGAAAATTAATTCGAAACAGTTCCCTATTGCCACGATTGAACTGACGATCATTTTCTGTAAGCATCAAATATTTGCTCAACTCAATTTCTAGCAATATT
>CAJPEX010000478.1:23739-95228 GCA_905338405.1 Notodromas monacha
TTTTTGTTTTATCAGGCAGAGACGCGTATCGTGCACTCAAAGGATCAGTAATCCGCTACTCATTGTTGTATAGCCTACACAATCTAAAAAGCGGAACCTAAGATTCATTTGAGCTGGCTCTTGAAAATATTTAAATCGAAATAAAGTTATTTGCTTCATTGCAACCTGAAGCATTTCGGTTTATTTTTATCTCGCCTGGATAACCGTCTGCCTTCTCTGAGTGTGACTTCAGAGGGCAATTTACGACTGCTCTACCTCTGCTGAGGACTTCAAAATATCCGGAGCTGCTGAACAAACATCTACAGCAAGCTAAAATTATAAAATTCTAAATAACTAAAACAACTAAGTAAAAACCTCCTAGTTTTCATCACCAGTGTGCGGTACATCAAAACCAATCACTAGATTGTCGCAACTGCGACAATCCATCTAAAAATAATTGGGAGGGATTTTCGCATGGTCCTTCGGACCGGATTTTTTGAAGAAACCAGATACTGGTGTATAAGCTAACTAGTTGAAAAAAAAAAATTGTGCTACTGAACTAAAGTCCTTTGAAATAAGGCTAGACCGAATCTAAGGCTGTTGTGTTAGTGGAAATCGGGAAATGTCCGACAAGGACGAGTACCGTACTGGCTCCTCTGAGGCAGAGTCGAGCATCAGTGGACCAGTGACCAGATCGCAAGCCCAAAGGACTACGGAATCTTCAGCCAACTCGTCAGGAGAAAACGTTCAGGCATCCCTCAACACAAAACCCCAGCAGCTCGGGAACCAGGAATACACCCTTGCCACTACAATTGGGAAAGCTTCGGAAATTTCTGCTGCTATGCAGGATTATTTTGGTGAGTCAAACCCAAGTCTCGAAATAGGGCAAGAGTTAATAGAGAGAGCAGCATTTTGGGTTAAAAATGGGGAAAAACGCTTGGAATTTCTTGGGAGTGAAAAAATGCGAAATAACCCTGACCAGCTCCTAGCAAATGATTGGTTAAAAATAAAAGGGGATTTGCTAGGTAGGAAGGAGCAGCTGGTCACAATGTTGCATGAAATGGCAGTGAATGATTCTATCTTGATGCAAGACCACACTCTGACTGATGCCCAGGCTTCTGCCCAGGCTGGGTCAATAGTGGTTGATGCTGAAAAAAACTTGAAAGCAGTGACTAAGACTGCAACTAGAGTTAAAAAATTAATATCAGGCAAATTACGCCTCATAGATATTTTTGTTGCCAAAATGCTGGCAGACCCAACCAGTATGGCTCGCCAGAAATCTTTACTCCGTTCGATTGGGGAAATCAAGGTATTGCTCACTGATGAGCACTGCCAGGATGTCCTCGAGGAACAGGAAGATGATCTGGAAAATCTGGTTGTGTTTATTGGTGAAGCCAAGGATAAGGTGGATCAGGCACTAGATGCCCTAGAAGGATTGGGGAATTCTGTTGAAAATGCCTCAGCCGAACCTCGGCCATACTCTCCTTTGGTAAACCAAAATTTTGATCTAACTCAGCCGCCACCGGCAATACCTTTCTCAAATTCAGAAGGGACACGGGGATCTACCCCATCCTCTGGAAACAAACCCTTGACTGTGCCACATCTGGCTACTCCAAATGAAGGACTAACTCCCTCAGATCCATTAACTGCTCACATGCAAAATATGATGGGGCAGTGGACTGAGTTTATGAGAAGGTCCATGGAAGCCATAGAGCAGCGCACAGCTCCGGCTCCAAAAACCCCGCCAGAAAAGGAATGGGTGGAGCCAGCCAAGGGTAAGAAAAAATTTGATGGAAAGATTTTAGAATATGTTGCGTGGCGAGATTTTATGTTCAATGCGTACTTGAATAATCCCAAGTGTTCTGAAACCAATAAGTTTTCTAATATTGTTGAACTTTTGGCAGGCCGTCCTCTGGCCACAATTGAACATTTGGAGGGGTCTGAAGGAGCGGCCCTTGAAGCTATGAAAATACTTGACCGAAGGTATGATTCTGTACCTTTGCGAGAAGTTGTAATAAGGCAGAGGCTGAATACAGCCAAACCCTTGCGCTCCAGTCATGCAGGTGATTGGGAAGATTTTGCTAATTTGGTAGGGATAGCCCTGATACAATTTGCCAGAGCTCACCCAAATGAAAATTTTGATTGCTTGGTTCAGCAGCTTTTGGCTAAACTGCCCCATCCCCGCCTGTTGGAATGGGTTGAGAGGGAAATAGATCACCCTTTAACTGGGTTAACTGGCATCCAGAAGTTAGGTCGATTTCATGACTTCATAAGTCGAATTGCTAACACCTTAATGGTTGCAGAGATGAATTTGGTTGAACAACAACCAGTGCCTTCTGAAAAGAAAGCTGAGCCAAAGAAACGGTTTGGTAAGGAGGGTAAGTTTGCGGTAGTAGAAACTGCTGCCCCAGTTGAGGTAGAAAAACCTCCCAAAACAGCAGTTGTGAAACCAAAACCTGAATCAAAGGGTGAGTGTTCTGTGTGCAAAGAACAGCATACACTGGACCTCTGTGGGATATTTGCCAAATTGGACCTTGAGAATCGCATGATTAAGGCACATGAAGCTCGGATTTGTTTTAATTGCCTGCGAAGGCACCCTCGCAATATGTGCTCAGTTGGGAAAAAATGTCAGGTTGAGGAGTCATGCAAATATTGGCACCACCCATTATTACATGGGGCGCCATCCTATAAGACTCTGAAGTCTTCTAAAGAAACTGCTGATGCACCAATTAATTGTATTGTTGAAGTTCCAGTTATGAATACCCAAACTCTGGGAACTCCTTTCCAAACCCAACAGACTCTTCGTCTCATTGCTCTAGATGTGAAGGGCCCAAAAGGGCTTACTAAGCGGGTGCCAGCCTTACTTGATCCTGGCTGTGCCCGAACATCTATTCAAGCAAGCCTAGCAAGAGAAATTGGTTTGGTTGCAAAAGCGGAAGGGAAAATACTAGTCCAGACAGCCATTGGAGTCTCTAAAAGAGCTGTTGGAAATGTGGACTTCTCTTTCAAAGGAGCAGGTGAGAAAGTTTGGTTTGTGGCTGAAAATGCTGCTGCAGTCAAGGATTTGATTACTCCCATGATCAAAATCGATTGGAAGGAGTACATACGCAGGCAGCCAGCCTTTGCGCAAGTCAAAATAAACAGTAACGCTATTGGGCCTGCGCAAGTCATTATTGGTATTGACAATGAAATTCTCATGATGCCCCAACAGGGCACAACCATTTCTCATGGATCAGTGCTAGCATACCAAACACCCCTAGGGTGGACGGTCTCGGGCAGCATAAGCAATGCGGATGGTTCTCTCCTCCCTCTTTTGCCTGAATACTCAATTTCTGAAGAGGCTCCAGTTGGAGCTGCATTGCTTGAGCAGTTCCGCAAATTTAGTGCCTTGGAAGAGATTGGAGTTAAGGTCCCGGAAGACGGTTTGCATTATGACCAAGTCAAGGACCTGAAGGAGATGAAGGAAAAGTTGAAATTTAAAGAGGGGCACTTTGAAGTGGGGATGCTTTGGGTTTCTAAGCCCAGCTTCCCTGAGTCAGTTGGCCAGGCCATGCGGCGGGCCGAGAGTATGTCTCAGCGCCTCAAACGAAACCCTAAGCTATTAGAAGTTGTTAGAAAGGGTTTTGACGAGGATGTGACTAAGGGATATATTTCAGAGATTTCTGCAGCAGAGAGGAAGGAATTTCTGGGCATGAAAGAGCACTGGGTGCTCCCTTGGATGATTGTTGCCCATCCTGACAAGCCAGATCGGCCTCGTCGGGTACTTGATGCAGCTGCTAGAAATAGTGGTATTTCTCTGAACATGATGCTCAAAAAAGGGCCACAGACACAGCCCACTGTTACGGGTGTACTGCTGCGTTTCCGCCTGAGAAAAATTGTTGTTAATGCTGATGTCAGGGAGATGTTCCCTCAGATCAGAGTAAGACCTGAGGACAGGTCAAAACTGATGTTTGTATTTAAAGACCCTGCACAGGGGGAGCGGTGGTTTGTAAGTAATCGCCATATCTTTGGCGCCACCTGCTCCCCAGCAGTGGCAAATTATTGTATGAAAGAAGTTGGTATGCGTTCTGGCAATCCTACTCTTCAGTGGATTACGCAAAATTCTGTTTATGTGGATGATCTGTATGCTGGCTTTGATTCAATAGAGCAAGCTACTAAAACAGTTAATTTGCTGGATCAGTCCATGCTGGCACATGGATTCACATTGACAAAATGGAAATCAAATTATCCTCAAGTTCTGAAAGGTATTCCAAATGATAGAAAGGAAGTATCTGATAAGCTAATTGGGGATACAAAGTTATCTAAGGCATTAGGGTTGCTTTGGAACCCTGAAGAGGACAAATTTGGGTTCTCCTGCAGAAAAGAAATATCAGCAGAAGGGAAATGTTTGGGGAATGAATTATCTCTAACAGTTGCTGAGTACCTCTCAGTACTTGCCTCCCTTTTTGATCCAAAGGGTTTTCTAGGCCCTGTCAATTTTGCAGGCAAAAGTATTTTGCAACAAGCTTGGACGCTTGTACAGAATTGGAACTCACCCTTGTCAGGGCCCATGCAACGTTTGTGTGAAAATTGGATGAAAGGAATTTGTAGTGTCAAAACTTTGCAAATACCAAGGTGGCTAGGTTTTGAACTGAGCCAACCTGTTGAGTTGCACATTTTCAGTGATGCCTCTGAGAAAGGATTCGGAGCTGTTGCTTATCTGCGCCAGGGCACCAAGCCTAAACTGGTTTTTGCAAAGTCTCGAGTAGCCCCAGTCAAGCCCATCTCAATTCCACGTCTGGAACTACAGGGTTGTCTGGTTGCCAAACGTTTGGCTGAGTACTTGCTTAAAGAATTGACTGAAGTTCAGATTGTCAGGATTGTCTTTTGGACAGATAGTATGGTAGTCTTGGGTTGGCTACGGAACCCCGCTTCCAGGTATGTTACCTTTGTAGCAAACCGTATAGGAGAAATCCAAGAATTTCTTGAGAAGCAGCACGGGAGTTTTGCCACTTCTGAATTTAAGCATGTATCCTCCAAGAATAACCCAGCTGATTTAATCAGTAGGGGATTAAATGAATCGGATTTTTTGAAATCCTCTGAGTTCTGGCTCCAAGGCCCAGGCTTTCTCCAGTCAAAGGAGGAAGACTGGCCCCCACAGCCCAAGGCATTGGGCAATGGGCAAGAAGAGTTGAAATTGGTGAAAGAAAATGTGGAAGGCCTCTTTTCCACATCAGAAGAGAATGATCCATTTCAGCACCTAAACCTCTTGGTGGATCTAGTTCCCAACCCTGATCGGAGTAACTTACAATTGCTCCGTGATAAAGAATTTGATCTGGTTCGCGAGTCTCAAAAGCGTTTCTTTGCAGCTGAATATGAAATGGCCAAGAAGGGCAAAGTCCTGATGAAATCCGGTCCTTTTTCAGGATGGATGGTTTGGATTGATGATGATGGGTTGCTGCGAGACCAAGGAAGGTTGGAAAATGCAGAAGGCCTCCCCTTTTTGCAGAAACATCCCATTTTACTTTCTAGCAAAGCTCCAATAACGCATCTCATTATCAGGGATGCTCACTATCGCAATGCCCATGCTGGGCCAAAAATTGTCCTATCTATCTTAAGGGAAAAGTACCTCATTCAACATATGCTTAGCTCAATTCAACATGAGTTGTTCTACTGCCCTGAATGTAGGGAGAAAAACCCTATCTGGGTAAAGACAATCAAGGCTCCTCTGCATGTAAATCGGCTTGCAGAAGGAAAGCCACCATTTTATCATTGTGGAGTTGACCACTTTGGTCCATTTCTTGGAAAAGGAAAGTCAAAGTCATGGGGATTGCTATTTATGTGTCTAACAACCAGGGCCATACACTTAGAGGTATGCGATGGGTTAAGTGCTGAAAAGTTCTTGTCTGCCACTCAGCGCTTCATTTGCCGCCGTGGGCAACCTCACATGATTTGGAGCGATTGTGGTACTGCATTTATTGCAGGATCAAAAGAAGCCAATAAAATTTATTATGATGAGGTGATCAATGGATGTGCCACTCGGTGGAGAATAGAGTTCAAAACTAATCCCCCAGGCTCACCTCATTGGGGTGGCTCTTGGGAGCGCATGATAAAGGACATCAAAAAATGCCTGTCCCATTGCACAAAAGAAAAGCGTTGGTCATATGAGGTTATGGAAACATTTTTAGTCCGCATTGAAGCCATCTTAAACAAAAGACCATTGGCTATAGATGATGAAGGCAATGCTTTGACACCAGCTATGATCCTGCAGCCTACCGGGTCGATTGCCCGAGCAGGTAAACTTGAGGGCTCAAGCATCCGTCTATTGCAGGACATTGGTGAAACTGAAAGACTGTTCTGGAAAAAATGGCGGGCAAACTACATCAGTATGCTCAGTTCAGAACGTTGTACAGGACCTCGACGCCTGATTCAATTGAAAGTTAATGATCAAGTCTTAATTGATGACAGAGGAGCAAATGCCTTCACAGGGCACTGGGTACCTGGAAAGGTGGTAAAAGTGCACCCTTCCACTGATGGAGTAGTACGTAAGGTAACTATTGAAGCAAATGGAGAAGAGGTTATCAGAGGTACTAATCGGGTGGCTGTCATTGAATCCTCCATCTTGGAAAGAGACTCTTGGAAACCGGAGAGGTAATTCCTCACACGGTTCCAGGGGGAGTGTGGAAATTGGGAATAGGGTTAGTGTTTATTCGTATAAAGCTAAAAAAGCACAGCCTTACTGATCAGGACCTCCTGTATATAGACTGTAAAGTCACTTGAAACAGGGAGGCTTTTTGACAGTTGATTTCTGCATGTGTAATTATTTAATTATCTAGTTCTAGCAAAAATTACCCCAAGCTTTGGAAAACCCCAAAAGGAGTTTCCAAGGCCCAGGGTTAATTTGTTATTGTACATTCGAAATGTAATACTCTTGAAACTTCCTGTCTTGGAGACAGAGGGTGGCTCCTTGTTTGTGCAGGTGGGGTGACACCCCTTGCAGCTGCAAGGGGTGAATCATGCCCAGATGGTGTTTTTCTGCTGCCGGGATCTTGGGACAAGTTTTGGTGTCGTATTTTGCTGGGGTTTTTCCATACTCCAGCAAAAAACACCAGCTGCAAGGGGTATTAAGTCACAAGAGGGGGCTGATCTGTAGGATTGCCCTCCTCTTCTCAGACCCTTCTGGTCATTCTTGGAAAAATCTCTGAAGGAGATGCTGCTCAAAGCACTTCCAAAATAATTACAGTACTCCATGAACAAAAGAAAATACTAATTCAAGAGAGCATATATTATTTTTTAAACAATGCAAATTGTCAGCCAGAGTTATTATTCCTTATTTGTTTGGTTACCCTTTGATTTATTTTCTTAAAGCACCTGACTTTATGGAACTGTTGTCATATTTTTTCAGTGATTCATGATTGCAGTGACTTTTTAATGTCTAAATCGCAGGTAAAATATTACGGTGGACATGAGATGAGTTTTTGAGATTCCTGCTCAAAGAAATCGTACATTGAAGCTGGTGAGCTTTTTTATCTCCAGAGATCTGGGAATCTTCTGAATCCCAGATGAACCTGAAATGTAAAATTTGGAAATTATTGCCATGTGTTCAAAATTGCATTAGCAGAAAAGTATGTGTGGAAATTGGGAATAGGGTTAGTGTTTATTCGTATAAAGCTAAAAAAGCACAGCCTTACTGATCAGGACCTCCTGTATATAGACTGTAAAGTCACTTGAAACAGGGAGGCTTTTTGACAGTTGATTTCTGCATGTGTAATTATTCAATTATCTAGTTCTAGCAAAAATTACCCCAAGCTTTGGAAAACCCCAAAAGGAGTTTCCAAGGCCCAGGGTTAATTTGTTATTGTACATTTGAAATGTAATACTCTTGAAACTTCCTGTCTTGGAGACAGAGGGTGGCTCCTTGTTTGTGCACGTGGGGTGACACCCCTTGCAGCTGCAAGGGGTGAATCATGCCCAGATGGTGTTTTTCTGCTGCCGGGATCTTGGGACAAGTTTTGGTGTCGTATTTTGCTGGGGTTTTTCCAGACTCCAGCAAAAAACACCAGCTGCAAGGGGTATTAAGTCACAAGAGGGGGCTGATCTGTAGGATTGCCCTCCTCTTCTCAGACCCTTCTGGTCATTCTTGGAAAAATCTCTGAAGGAGATGCTGCTCTCGAACTTTGGCCCTAAAAAGAGACTTGGGTTTGACTTGAAGTGTTGTTTCCTTTTTTTTAATTTAATTTACCTCGCGGATTATAGAACATAGCTAGCAGTGGAAATTCCTGCTTGTGCTGGAATTAACCCACTGTGTTTCCCTCGAGAAATTCGCGTTGTCCCTATTCGAGTGTACATGATTGTGTTTCTCGGGAAAAGTGTCTTGATCTACATGTACATTAATCTCAATTATGTGTTTTTGTTTTATCAGGCAGAGACGCGTATCGTGCACTCAAAGGATCAGTAATCCGCTACTCATTGTTGTATAGCCTACACAATCTAAAAAGCGGAACCTAAGATTCATTTGAGCTGGCTCTTGAAAATATTTAAATCGAAATAAAGTTATTTGCTTCATTGCAACCTGAAGCATTTCGGTTTATTTTTATCTCGCCTGGATAACCGTCTGCCTTCTCTGAGTGTGACTTCAGAGGGCAATTTACGACTGCTCTACCTCTGCTGAGGACTTCAAAATATCCGGAGCTGCTGAACAAACATCTACAGCAAGCTAAAATTATAAAATTCTAAATAACTAAAACAACTAAGTAAAAACCTCCTAGTTTTCATCACCAGTGTGCGGTACATCAAAACCAATCACTAGATTGTCGCAACTGCGACAATCCATCTAAAAATAATTGGGAGGGATTTTCGCAATCAACATGATTTGTACTGTATCAGAGGCTAAAAAATTAAAATACAGTAACTGAAACACGAGTATTGTACTTATTCCGCATTTTAATTCAAAAATCCAGATCACCTGGTTCAAGTTTTGGGGTGACATCGTTCACGTTTTTATTGAAGATGTACTCAATATTTCGTCGTAGTAAAAAATGATATCAATACGGAATACTCGAATTTACTCAAGTAACACGCACACAATCAAAAATCGCGTCAAATTCCCAGTCAAAAATCAAGATAAAATTGTAACTGATATATTTTATTGTAAGACGTCAACTCCGTTTTTTAGTGACTCTATAACTGCAAGTTTTCAAAAATAAGAACACCCCAGCTGGAATTTAGACATGAATCGATCCTGAATTCAACCAATTTTCAATTATTTTCTCTCTCAATTTAAAAAAAAAAAGGTGCGCGTGGTACTCGAGGAAATACGGTAAATTTTTCCGAAAAAAAAAAAGGAAATCTCGATTACGACAATAACCTTTTTTCAATGACAGGCGTTCCCCTGTCAGACACAGCCAATCGAAAAATCATTATAAGGAACAAACTTTCGCAAGTACCGTTTTCACAGCTCCGACATTATCTCATCTGACAATTCTTACAGCTCGATGCGAAAAGATGAATTATTCGATGGATATCATACAATTACTTTAAAGAAAAATATTCCTACAACACACACATCGCTCATACATATTCATGACGTCCTGCTGACTCCTAGCCGCTTCGGGTTTCGATAAGGGCCCCACCCGGCAACCCTCTGACGTAACGAGACTTGACCATCATGTTGCAAGGCTCAGAAAAAACAAACTTTTCAATCCAGAAAGAATTCTTTAAAAAAAGTGTACAGTGTAAAAACTAGTTCAAGTAGATGGGAGGACTAAAATCAACCACACTGCCAAACAAAAGCGTGAGGGAGGAGGCGAAAAATCTCCCAAAACTCACCAGACAAGATGATGGGCTCCACACTATCGTACTCTCTCAACACCCGTATCATCAGTTCCCCCAAATCCACGGAATAAATAAACTGCCTCAATGGTTTCCCGGACCCAAACACCACCAGTTTGACGTTTTCATCGCCAGCTGCAGCTGCTGCAGACGCTGCGCGGGCCTTGTTTATTAGTCCAGGTAGAACGTGTCCATCCTCGATGTTGAAGTTGTCGAACGGACCAAAAACATTCGTCGGGATGACGGATGTGAAATTACAACCGTGGTCTTCATGGTAAGCACGATTTTGAATATCCACAAGTCGCTTGGCGTAGCTGTAGCCGAAGTTGGATTGATGCGGTGGGCCATTATGTATCTGGAAAAACATTCTTACGTTTTCTCTTTTGTGCTGCCATTTTATAAGGATATGAGCGATAAAGATTCTTTTTCAGAACAGAATAATCGATTCAGAGTGCTTTCTTTTGACAAAAAACCCCTTTTCGATTAAGAAATCTATTTAAAAATCTTGGTAGTCTACTACTCTACTACATCTGCTTTTGCATGACAGGTATTTTATTTTACAAAAGCAGAGGAAAATATGAACTAAAAGACAGTCTACTAGGGTTCTATTATGTTGCCAGTTTCGTTCATCAAGATACTTTGATTATTTTCAGCAACAAAATTTGTCACGCTGTCGTAAAATCTGAGTTAATAAGGCGAGATAAATAATCTGTCTGAAAAAATCGACCACAGACTAAGGTATTGTACTCGCGAAAAAAAAGAGATACGGATGAACTTCGACAACTCGAATCTCTTCCAAGTCAAATACCTCCCGAAAGTCCAGACGTCAAATTTTGAAAAATTCCCTCTCTGAATTCACTTCGAAACAATGCATTAAAAGACTCTTTAACTCAGAGGCATTTCCTCTTTAGTCTCCATAATTCGAATTTTCTGGGGGGGGGGGGGGGGGGGGGGGGGGTTTTTTTTTAGGGGGGGTGGGGGGGGGGGGGGTGGGGGAGGAGTGCGTTTTTGGCTATTATTCAATCGACACAGAAAATAGAAAAACAACACGAAATCTCATTTGATGCACAGTACAATATTTTGAAATGAAGTGAATATTAATTGAGCAAATGAACCCTTGACTCCAAGTTCAGTGTCCAGTCACATCAGTTAAGAAGCAATTCAAAGCACAGAATATCCACAACTACGATTTCCAGTAATTCTCCCTTCCTCCCTAAAAAAAAAAGCTCGTTTCTAGCTATAATTTTTGCCGTTTCCTTCGAAATTCGACTTGAAGAGGTTCGACTGCATTTTCAAAGATGTCCATTATTCAGGAAAGCAGTGTACATCTTGAGAGATGAAGCTGTGCAAGAACATCGAAGTTTCTCGACCATCCTCACCATCGTTTCATCAATAGGATACGATGTCTTGTCGGGAAAAATACACGTCGACAGACACGACACCAGCTTCTTGACATCTCTTTCGAAGCAAGTTCGTAAAACCGAGTCATTGATGAGCAGATTGTTCCTCTGAAAGGAAAAACACACACGTGCATCCTGAATATCATTCGTTAGAATTTGCAGGATTGACTCATTCAACGAAAGATGGACAAAATGTGGGGTTCATTATAAACGTCACAAGGATCACGTACTCACAAGGAAATCACAATTGCGACGTTGGTTGTTGAAGAGACCCCCGACCATCGCTGCCAGGTGCACAACATGCGTCGGCTGGTACTTGTCGAAAAGGGCTTCCGTCTCGGACTTGATTCGCAAATCAGCTTCTTTGGACGAGATAAAAAACCATTCCTCGTTCGGAAGAGTCAAGTTCCGAGTTTCCAGGGCAATTCGAATTCCGTGGCCGACCAAACCGGCACCACCAGTGACCAACACTCGTTTGGGCTCCATCCTCCACAATCCCTAATAGGCAATCATCACAAGACGTTGCAAAATCTACTCAACGATAGCAGCATCTTTCGTTCTCGTGAGCGAAGATTCATACACGAGGGTGGCTTAAATCAATTCATTTTTGAACGTTGAGTAACAGAATTTGATATTTGATGAATGAATCAATCTCTCAATCACTTTCAAGAACATAAATCCCAAAATTAGACACAGCAGTCGCTTGTTGTGCAAGACCAAAATACAAATAGACTCTCTCTTCACGATGATGTCATCATCGATATTTTTCAAAAAATTTTTGTTTGGGGTTCTCTACAAAGAAATTCATGAAAATAATTTTTTCGTTTCCCTGAATTTCGATGGTGAGAGTCCACCTGCATAGTGAATGGCAATTGAGCGATGAAATAACATATATTTACTTGTGTACCAATCTTCCCGTAATTTAGAAAAACGAAGACCCGCGTAATACCAAAATTCACTGGACATCACACATCGTTGCGTTGATAAATTTCAGAATCCAAGAAAATGCCATCAAAAAATGCCCACAGAAAGTCAAGAAAATTGTGGCGCAACGTGCACAGGTGACATGAATTTCTGAAGGATTTATCAATAAAATGTTCTATTGTACTCCCAAAACTAAAGCGTCCAGTGGAAATGCGGTAAACACCACACCCAATTAGGTTTAAATCACGGGAGTCGACATACGTCAACTTGTCCACATCTGCATTACTATATAAAATGAAAATGACTACCACATGAATCTTGAGGAAACCTGTTGAATTGTCGAACGTTGGACTAAAAGTAAATAATTCCTTTTACACTACGCAGACGTACTTTCCAGGAGTGAGAGAGGGAAGAGTCTGACAAAGTCAATTAAAGATATTCATGGATTCTTGTGTAAATTATGTGCCTAGTCGTATTTTTTTCAATCATGAAGCATGCGGTACACAAGTAAACATAATAGAATATTTCTTCCGGCGAGTGCAAGCAGGAAAAATCCCTGTTCCACACTTAAAGATTCCCACCGATACACTTCAAACGATATATGGCAATTTCGACCTGAAGACCAAAGCAAAAACGAAGAAAAAAATTACTGATTCATTAGTAGCAAATTTTGAAAGCCCACCAGCTTTGCAGGAAAAAAACTTCGCTCAAGAAGTCGTAAGATGCGAAAAAAAATGAAAACAAATGAAGAAATGCAAGACGCTTCAGCGGATTGCCATCAGAAAAAAATGTGAGGAAACGGTTCAATGTGTTCATTTTCCCGCGATTTCTCAAAAGACGGCAATAGATAATCCAATCGCTTCACGTCGCCCTCGCTGTTTTCCATCTTTCTAGACAAGCTTACAGAAGCTGACGACACAACGAACACTCATTCCCAAAAAAATTCTTTCAAACACGAACGCGGGATCACAAGTCCAGAAAATTATTATTTTCTCTTCGTAAGGTTCTTTCCACTTGAATGTATCCCGCGACTTTTTTTGGCAGCGCACGTGACAGGTGACCCCCTCAGAGAGGACACAAAATATGCTGAAACTTTTTTTCGTAGAACTTGTTCTACATTCAATAATGGGTTTGATAAGCCAAAAGCTTCAGACCCAACTGCATTCAGCATCACGGGTGGCCATTCAAGTGGAGAGAAATGACGTTCGTTTCCTTCGTGCAACTCCGAACACACGTACTCAAGTCTACACTCGATCCCCTCGTATCACAATTTCGTCACCGAAGACGTGAGAAGGG
Organism: Notodromas monacha; assembly: GCA_905338405.1. NCBI lineage: Eukaryota > Metazoa > Arthropoda > Ostracoda > Podocopida > Cyprididae > Notodromas > Notodromas monacha. Next base: position 37,149 of record CAJPEX010000478.1, read on the forward strand.
AAGAAAACAATTGGATGATGACGTTTCCCACATAAATCGATCAACGCTTTCCTTTTCCGGGGGATAAAAATACTCACGAAGCAAAAGCAAGAGGAAGCAACACATTCGCGAAAAAAAGTTTCAAAAATAAAATCCCACTTTGACTCTCTACTAAAAAAAAGTTTTCACGGCGATGACTGCGTCTTAACCGCCTGTATTTAGTTTATATTTTGATCAGAGACCTTGTTTCTCCACGAAAGACGTCCGAAAATTATCGGTTTTCGTTGAAGTCTATAAATTAGCTACAGTTTTCAGAAACGTCCACACAAAACTTACTTATTTCAAAATGAACCAAGTCCACAGACGCATAAAAAATTAATTTTTCCGATCGAAAATCTTGAACTGTTTCAGTATCTGACTCATCTTTTCGTCGTTTTCAAGATCAATAAAAAAATGTAGTACTACCAGCGTAACATCCAGATACGAAAAAATATCTGTCAAATTATAGATTCCAATGAACGCTGAAAAGTTTCGAACGGCTTTTAGGATAAAAATTTTTTGAATTTACTGGCCTTCGCACGACTTCCAATCCACAGTGTACACGTCGACCTGAATTCTACAACTTTTTCAGCGGGGCGACGGCGAGTTCAGATAAACCTTCCACGAAATGCAACATCGTTCTGCACCAAGCTCGACGATCAGCATTGCGGAACAAGTAAAAACTTGATTTTAACTCAAAATGGTCAAAAATAGATTAACTCGAATCGAACACACCACGCACGATGAAAAATCCTTACATCCTAACGACGTTATCGCTACTGCGCGAGCATCGATTCAAGGCAATATATTATACTGTAAGATCACGGGTAGGCATTCGAAATGGAAAGAAAACAAAAAAGCTCAGCAATTTCCCCGCATGTCTTGTTCGATTGTTTCCACTTCATTGCTTGCTAACTCATAAAAATTCAGGAACAATTTTACGACTGGTCTTCCCAATCATCTGAGTCGTAATTAGAGTCGTTCGCACTTTCAGAGTCCGAGTCTGAAGCTTCAATGGCAACTCGACGCTGAAGAATTGATGCTACGTCAAATGGATGTGCTTCTTTCCGCTCCACCTCTTGTTGCTTCTGCTCCACTTTTCGCAAAGTTATGCCTAAAATTGAAAAAAAAAATTTAGGAAATGTTCTGAATTTAATAATGAAGATTGACATGAAAAAACCTAAACTCCCTCATTAACAATAAATTGAAACTCAATAACTCGAACCATCAGAATTCGGATACCTCCCCATTTCGATTTTTTTTCTTTTTAAAGTCCGTGAAGTCCCCCTCTGAATTTCCTTAGAAACAATGCATTTAAAACCTCACCAACTCGAACAAAAAAAGCAATCAATAAGTAACTTCAGTATGTGTTTTGAAATGAAGTGAAATATTAATTAAGCAAATGAAGCTTTGCATGCAAGTTCAGCATCCTGTCAATTCATTTGAGAAGCAATTCAATACCCTGAAAATTACCAGCAACAACTTCCTGCAATTCTTCCTTCTTTCCCACAACAAAACTTCTTGTTTCCCCATCTCGATATCTCCTCAACTCGAATATTTTTGCCGGTCCCTTGAAATTCGACTTCAAGATTAAGGGAGGGTTAATAGCAGCGTGATTAACCCTTTCTCGAAAGGAAAAAAAAACTTACCATCTCGGATTGATCTCAACAGTTCCGACCGTTCTTCGGACACTTTCACAATCGGTTTTGGTTTCACCGATGGTGCCAGATCGTTCTTCTTCGGGGATGAGCCCAAAGGTCCGTTTCCATTCAGCATGATTTCACCGTTAGGCATCGGTGGCGGCGGAGGCGGTACAGGACACATTTCCGGCATTGGAGGGGGCGGCGGGGGTGGTGGTGGTGGAGGCGGAGGTGGCGGTGGACCTTCGTTATACATTCCGGCGGCTGGAAGACAACATTTCGAGCATTCCATTCGATTACTTCAATTCGAATTCGACTACTAAAAATCCAAGACAATTTCTGCCTTCCATCAGTAGGATACGAACACAGACAGAACCAAATATTTATCGGACTATTCAACCTATGGAACACAATATTAGAAAGTGCGACAAGCGCAAAAATCGGGAAATTCTCGAAGGAGAACCTAATATATTTCTAATCTTGAAAAATACCCATCGATAAAAATGTTTCATGGAAACTACCAAGAATATGTTCCTATTTTTCTTGCATAGGAAGAAAAGAGTTCTTATTCCCCAAGTGGTGAGGGGGAAAAAAAACTGAAAACGCTCCTGTGCCAAGGAACTGCAAAACTGCTCTGTTTTCATAACGGAACTACGGCCTTGCAACAGGAAAAGAAATTCCGCCTCAACAATACGTCAGCGGAAATGGTTATTATTAGTACGGTTATTTTCCAACCTTCGACGGATGGACTGATCCGAGGATTTTCCAACGTCCTAAAACCATTGTACTGTATTCGAGGAAATTTAGCGAACAAGGGGAAACAATGGAGTCATGAATCCAGGCGTCATTAGTTCAATGACTGTGAGCGTAAATGCCCCTTTGATTTCGTTATCACTTTAATTCACAGGCGTCATTCCGATTGATCAATTGATGGTACCCGTTTTGTTTTTATCCGAAAACCTCATCAGAGGCATTATATATGGAAGGTTAAATGTGACATCACTGATGTTGGTTACCATGTAATTACTGATCCAATTTTATTGGAAATGTACCATACTTCCGACTCAACGAATGCTGAACCTTAAAAACCCTTGCATCAACTAAAACCACAGAAAATTGGAAGAATTTCACCATATCCACATATTTACCAAACATAATCGTTCAAAACGCGAGCAGCTATTTATAAGACATGAAATTAGGGAAACTTTACCCAAGGACGCAGAAAAATGTGTACTCATGTGTAAAGCACACTCACTTTTCGTCAAAAATGAAGAGAAATGCGAAAATGGTTAATAAGTGAAAACGTGTAGTTTATATTCTATATTGGTACTTGAAGGTGAAAAAAATTTCCCTTCAATCATATTTGCGCTAAATAGCATCAAGCACATTGAAACATTTTAAAGCAAACTTATGCCCCAAAATTAAAAATTTTTCAATTGCATCTGAAGTACAACTACTGTGCGAGACTCACGATTCGGCAGATCTGTCAAAGAAGGTGGCGAAGGCGACGGCGGTGGAGGCGGCAAATCTGCAGGAGGTGGAGGCGTCGTCACATCCATCTTCACAGGCGACATAGCGCCGTCGTTGTACGCCACTGGCGGCGGCGGAGGCGGTGGCAAGTTTTCTCTCGGCACCGAATTCGTCCGCATTCGCGACGGTGACTGCGTCAATGAGGGTATCACCATAGCCGCCGGAGGCGATGGTGCAACGGATGGCGTCGACACCATCTGTGCTGGAGGCGCAGGTGGCGGCTGCGACGGACGCAGGCTCACCCTGCTGTCAACAGGTGGCGGTGGAGGAGACACGGCTGGCGGCGGAGGCCCATACGCGTATGTCTGCGGTGTACCATACTGGTACTCATACCTGAGGAACAAAGGAAAGTTTCTTCACTTCCGCTACGAATCGCAGAACAGATCGCCACCCGAAGTGAACAAAATCCATCGAAAAGGTTTCGTTTTCAACATTTACAATTACACTCGATACTTGCTTACATTTGCATCCTAAATTAGCACCGTAAACACGATCCGTGTCCCAGAAAAATTAATGCCCCATTGAGAATCGAAAGTAATCTTTATCCGAAAATAGCACGAAAAACACAACACGGCGTCAAAATAAAACAGCCACTTCCGAAGGGGGAACAATAGCTGCCATGACGATAAGTTCGAAGCATAAAAAAGTTTTAGCGTAGCTTCAGATCGTCAAGCTGTCGATTGATGTCGATTAATGTACGTCACGATGTACAGGAGGGAAAAAAATACATCGAAGGTGAACTAATTTCATCTGCCGAAGGTATGACCAAGTTTTCAAGAGCAATACGATGCACCCCGAACGACATCGTAAAAACAATGCAAGGTTTGAAGGATGGAATGGTCGCCAAAATTGAGAACTTAGTCGAAATTGATAAGTTCCCCATCAACTTTCCAAGGGCCATGTATGTAAAACTGGATCAAGGAGAACACACCGGACACGACATGTTCTTATCTACACACCAGAATTATGGGTTCGATGAAACGGAGTGGGTACTTAAAATAACTCCATAAGCGTCGGTACTTCCTGAGAAGCACAGCTTCATTCCCGGATTGAAATTTTCGCAGCGCGTGGGAAAACAATAAATTGGGGAATGTCACTCTCATTGGGATTGAATTCAATTCTGGCGAAAAATAATAAAATTCAAGGATTAATTGAACAGGGCGCGTAACAGGAAAGATCCGATTTTCAGATGCTGTTCACGCGAACACTTCATAGATTACTTGACAACAGCCATTATTAATTTTTAACCCCTTTCGTCATCATGGGGATGGATGTACTGTATTTCAAGTTATATAAAAAGAGGCTGAAGAAATCCCAGAAGCAACTCGAAGTTCGCGTTCTACTCTCACAAGTTACAATATTTTTTTAATTCGTCCAATAATGCATGAATTTTTCAGAAGAGCAAAGGAAACATTTGCATCAAAATTTCATCGACAAGAAAATTGCCGATGCTCTTCAACGACCGTAAAAGCCGCGATTTTCCCCAACAAACATTCAAAATTTGCCGCGGCGTATCCATATTTTCTTCTAAAGCGGCTTCCCAAAATCAACATTTTCCCATAATCGCGTGAATATGGTAAAACTTACATCCAGATGAAATATATATTGAATCATGATTATTACTTCAGAACGTGGCGAGTGAATCTGTGTTTGTCAAAGAACTCACCCAAATCCACCATTCGGCATAGTTCCGTACGTGTTTTCCGCGTAAACGGCATCTTGATGATTTTGGTACGGGGACTGCGTCGGAGTAACGTGGTTTCCCACAGTGGAAGGACTCCGATAAATCTGGGCTTGTACTCCAGCGGCGGCAGCAGTCGGGGAACCGGGCGTATTGATAATGTATTCTCCATGAGCAGCAGCCCGCTGTCGTTGCTGTTCGCGGGTATTCTGCGGCGTTCTAACTTTTCTCTTATGTCGACCGCCGCTACTTCCATCCGAAGACCGCGATCTGTGAGGCTAGATATGATAGAAAATAACACAAGATTGTATACACCAGAGCAGCATGTTATGAAAAAAAAAACAAGAAAGGGCAGAAATAAAACCAAGGAACTCAGGCGCAATTAAAACGTCAAGCAAATTAGAATTGAAGTATTCACTCGACTACGGTACAGTACTACACATAAATTATGAGAGGCACCTCTCTTTTTGAACCTAAAACTTAAAATAATCAAATGAATAAATTGGACGATGTACTTTCACCGCGTTGAATAAGACACATTCTGATTCAACCGACGATCGATCGAATATCCTCGAACACATCCCCACACTAATCGGGATTCCTGCTAATGTTCTGAATGGTTTATCATTTGAAATATTACTCAATTTTCACTCTGAAGATCGTGTTGGACATAGGCGAACATGTACTCAACTGGCGTATGCATGACGCCATAGAATATGACATACACGAGTATGTAATCAACCAAAACTACAGAACACCTAGATTTTGAAAGCCGATGATCAAAAAAAAAGTGCGTCATTAAATAAAATGCGGAGAGTTCTCGTTATTACTTCAGATGGATCCGGACGAATTAAAAATCTTTACTCGAGAGCATAAGCATTAGCAGCCGAATACGACCAACATGATGGTTTGAATCACCTTAACAATCAATTATACTGAACGTGAAAGAAAATCAGACGTCAGACTAGGCGACATTCAGATTAGCGAATAAAAAACACGCAGCGTGTTTATGAATCACGTCGCAGCTTGCACTTACTCAATAAGGATGCGTGCGCATATTTCATACGCATACAGACGCACACATACCGCACCCAGAAATCGTGCAAAGATAACGTAGGCTACACGGAACTGAGTTTACTCCGGATATTTGAATAAGGTGTTTTCACAGAGAGTAAACGAGAGAACCTCGCGCCACCCATCTGGTCACAATCGACACGCCCACCAAGACGAGACTCCCCTGTCGAACTTCGACGAGGCATACACACAGACATGCACTTGCAACGTGGTGCAGTCAAAAAATATATGTAAAACTTAAGCAAGATGCAGTCAACATATAAGTAACTAAAAGCCCTTGCCTCCACAGCAGTGACAGCCGTCGTTCCCGAGATATGCTGTACGCACAGATGACGCGAAAGATGAAATAATCCAAAGATTATAAATTTAAGATCGAACTCTAGGCAATACAGTTCATTCAACTACATACCTTTTTCCCTTTTTCATGCAAAATCCTGTCTTGATCTTTCAGCATTTCTTGGCGCCAAAGGTCAAAGAAATAGTTCGGGTCCGTGTAGAACTTCAGACCGTCCTTTCCATCATCCCTAGTGATTCAGGAACACATTCATGGAATCAAACCGAAAACTTGAACAATACAAGTTAAACAACCGATGTACCTATAAGGATTCAGTTTATCCAGGGGTGGAGGTTTATCACATCGCATGTACGTTTCCAGCAATGACGAAGGCATGGAAGCTCGGGAAACGACTTGTTGATCAAACGTAGCGTTGCTGCGGAAAGCTTTCCTCATGTGAGTTTCTTGCAAAGTAACTGAAAATGAAGATGTCGGTCGTAAGTCACACACGTGAATTCTAAAAAACGATAATACCTTCTTCGACGCTGCTATCGAACTGAGTTGTCTTCAGCGATAATTTATCGGCGCGCACTTGTAACTGCGAACAGCGAACATGCATGTTGCTTGCTTCCTTGAACAGTTCGCTGAAGATACTTTCAGCTAAGTGGCTGAGGCTGGAAAGTTGGCGAATCACGTTTGCCAGAGTACCGTTCGTCACCTCCTCCAGCTCATTTGGTACACCTTCATCAGTGGGGATCAGAGTTCCTCGAGCGACGTGCTCGGGTTGCACAACACGCTTCGGAAGCGGCATCGCGAAGGCTTCCACTAGATGACTTCCTTCTAAAAATTACACTATTCCCACAGGATGCGAAAGAATATCACAACCACCGTGATATTCATGCACGAAACTCGGCGTAACTGAGCCCATCGCGATCTGATAATCTGAAGCACACACAAGCAACCCACGATGAACTCAACGATTCCATATTCAGGATGCCGGAAACCCGAATTGCGCCGTATTCCAAGAAAAATCAGGAGTTTTCTTCGCCAACGGATTCACCACTACTCTCAGCCAAGCGCACTCGTCAAAGCCGAAGAAAATATCAAGGCTAGCAGAAATACAGATCGAGAAATTCAAATCACTTGCAATCCATCCTTTCCCGCGAATGGTTGCGAGAACTGAATCCAAAATCGCCAGCGTAAGTGGAGTTCCGACGCATCCCAGATAATAACACTGCGACGCGATGCAGTGCGCCGACATGACGGAAAATAGAGCACTCGACTTTTCCTGTTCCTTTTACTGTACAGAACAAGACTTAATTCGGCTGGTCAAACTACTGTACTGTATAGGGTGGAATAGATAATACAGTACTGTACAGTAATTCAACTCAAATGATTTTATGTTAAACAATAACCAAATACCAAATAGGCTTGAAAATCGCTTCGTAAATAAATCAAATTATCTTGAAAATCAAGTCGGATCAAATGTGTCTTTCAAAGAATAGGCAATTCAATTGCTGGTAAATTTAATGCAGTATGTGCCTATATTACTGTACAATATATTTGCTCAACTGTATTTTGCTCAACTAATCTAAATACAGTAATATACATTGCAATACCCCTTTACACACTGCATTTGTTGTGCAGCTCCTCACAGAAACCAAGTTAATTCTCTCATTTGTTCCTGAATATGTATAGAACACGACAACAAACATAAAATAAACAGTACAGAACTGTATTGTATACTGTATTTTAAATTGTTGCATATATAGTGACCTCCTGAAGCAGTAATAACTGCTTGGATTATTTTTTACGTTCCAAGCAGCTCATTACTGTCATACTTCCATACAAGACAGCAGTTCATATACGAAAAGTAATTAAATTCAGTTTATTTTTGTACTTCGTTATTAATACCTGCTGGGTGAAGATGGTTTTTTCAAGGCCACTGGCGCCGCCTGGTGTAATAAAATTCTGCATATTATTTTATGGCTAAATCCAGCCTAGGACCAATGAAAGATTTCCTGAATTACTTATTAATAAGGGCATTTATTCCAGTATACAGTGTGTTTGCCGTACATGACGTCACCATAAATATGCCAGTTTGTCTGCAATAAGAAGCAGGAAAATGTCACAGCACACCATGTTCTGTTGCACGAAGTTATTGACTGCCTAGTCTGTTCAAAGAACTTCCAATTCCCAGCAGTATTAATCTCAACCATCAAGAGCAGAAGTTTGCTAACTAAAAAAAAAAAACGCTAGTTACATAACCCACAAGTTGTTAATAGACTGTAGAATATTCACTGATTTGTTTGGTCTCGGAATTGCATTCTTCATTTAACAATGCTGTAATATATACCCTCCATAAAAATTAAGTTGTTCCTTCAGAAATTGCAGCTCAGTGTCAAACCATCTCTTAGTCGTACAGTAAAATTTTTCTGGGTTTTTGGCATTACAAATTGTGCAAGTTTACTGCTGATCGAAGTACCGGAAGCGTACCAAAGTTGCATTATAATTCATCATCTGCATTGGTTTGAAAAATGATGCCCAAGTCTTCTGGAAACTCCATTAAGTGTTTAACCATCGACAACCATGCCTTCAAGATTTAATGTATATTTGCAGAACTACTCGATTTAGTTACCTGCCTAACAAAACATCAACAGAGACTTAAAATGGTTTGCAACATATACCGTTTTTATTGTCAGTAAATCCATCAGATTGTTTCTCAGACAGTACCCAAGTAGGGAGAAAGCCCTTATCACCCATTTTTTCAATAAATGGAATTTAATAAAAATAATTTGGGAAATATGAAAACTTCTGCAGCTGCTCACATCCACCAAGCCATCCCATCACACAACGAAGCACCATTTCAGGGAAGATGAGAGTCAAACGGGAAAATTAATTCGATTTGAATGCCAGAAGTTTTCTTTGCGCAATACTCGGGAGGGACTAAATTGGTTCGAGACTCCATGTTTTTTTGCGATCTACATTACGGTATTTCCTAAAACGGGGAATAAGGCATAGAGCTTATGCTTTTGTACTACATGATGCTCTCCGAGGTAGCCATCTATGAATACTAAATCGAGTAAGCAACTCTTTCAAATCATTCTTCTTCAATCGGGAGATTCCGTTCATGACAAAGCAAACATTTGCAACACAAGTCATTTTTCCATCAGTCATGACGATGATTCGCGTCACATTCATGACACCGTTTCCGATAGTTCACAATATCAAGTCTCACCGGAACCTTGTGCGATAAAAACCCGGAAGGATCTAAAACTTTTGGCACTTTTTTGAGCTTTGTAAGAATTTCAAGTGTCAATTTAATCCGAAACACGCTTCCCTCCCCATCATTCTATGGTCAACTAACGCGAACACTGGTCAGTTTCAAGCAGAATGTACTGTTTCGAACGATTCAAAAGTATCCGCCAGTACTTGCTGCAGCTCCTTCGCGTGCAGAATCGATGAGCCAACCGCAGGAACAGGAGATTCGTTCCGTCCCGCATACGTCATCTGATCAAGTGTGTCATAACAGTATTACTCCTTGAAAAACATACCAGCGCAAAAAATCAACGAAAGGCTCACATCAATTCCCAAAAGGTTCCTGAACCTTGGTTGCACAAAAATCCATGCTCCAGAATTACGGTGCTCTTCTTGGCTCCAAACAAATACACGGGCTTTCGGATACCTCTTGATCAGTTCCTGAAGGTCATAAGCCGGGAACGGGACCAAGGATTCCAATCGGATGATCGCGGTATTATTTATGTTCCTCTTCGCTCTTTCTTTTTCCACGGTATAATAATGTTTCCCGGAACAAAGAATGATCGTGGTAACGCTTCCTCGATCCAACTTTCTCGGATCATCTATAAAACAAAATTAAAGAAACACACGAAAAGGTTACCCGAGAAAAAATAAAGCTTCGAGGAAGAACTCTTCCAGAACCGTTATCGTCATGATAAGATTATAACTACTGTATAAACAATCCCTGTATTCACACACGCACGAGGTGTGGCGACAAATACTACATTAGAATTTACTACAAACGTTGAATCGACTTATGATACTCGTTTCGAATTTAACTTACTTTTAATGAACATGGCAGTGTATTTTTTTCTCGAATCGTGAAAACTTGTCTTTGATGCCACTGATTTTCACCAATTGTTAAAATATAATGTACCTACACCTAGCTCCGCATTAAAATTATTTCCATCGACATTCACAGATTTTAAAAAATAAGAATCATGTCTCAAGGCAACTTCCATAACATGCATGCATTATATTAAGAAATTATCGTCAAGAAATCTTAACAATGGAGTCATTTTATTCGGGAGCGTAGTAAGTCAGATTCAACAATCCACATTTGACACATCCGCATTTTTGTATATGAATCTTGGGGACCATGAAACAAGAGTAAGAATATGATGCATAAGAAATTGTGATGAGAACATTGAAGAACATTTCTAAAAGATAGCAAATACACTTTGAAGAACCGCATTCGTCTGAAAACAGAAAAGGCTTTACATTCAAAATAAAAATTTCCCCCGCGTCAAATCGATCAACATGATTGGAGCAATTCGAAAAATTCGGAACTTACCAAGGACATTTTTGAATACTGATCCTGGCCCAAACTCGGCCAAGTCCGACTTGGCTTCCGGCAATCGAAGCAGAGTTTTTGGCGAAGCTACGACAAGGGGCTTTCGGAAGTTTCGCACCATCTGACGTCGTAAGAGATGAAAATATTGCGCGGGAGTTGTTGGAAACGCAACGCTAAAATTGACAGCATCCCCATCTGCTTCAGTTTCACTGGAACTCGAGAGCAAGAGGAATCTTTCAAGGCGTGAAGAACTATGCTCAGGGCCTGCACCATCCAATCCGTGTGGCAACAGCATCACCAACCCACTCTGCAGCATCCACTTATCTAAAAAAGAAGGAAATCAGACTAATTATTTTGTACTTTTCAATACTTCAGAAAAGTTGAAAAATATATATGCAGCATACGACGGATGGTCGAGAAGGCATTGTAGTGGATGTAGATAAATTTCTCTGGGTTCCCAAGTAACGGATACGCAATCCTCAACCTACCATGTGATCATAAACAATATGCAACCCGTTTTCGATTAAGAAAAAATTTGTGAATAGCAGTCATGACCTCAGGAACATTTTCATTATTCAACTTTCCGGAAGGCGATCTTCACATTCAGCATCACAAGAAAAAAAAAAAAAAAACCTGCCAAAAATATAGCTTTTGTTCTGACATTGGAGCAAGTTTTTAGAAATTATCAACGAAAGAGCTTTTTAATCGCACTTTGTATAGGCTCATCAACCTTCAAATTTTTACACTTAGACTCTACCCACAATGATTTTCTATGTACAGTATAATGTATTTGTTGGCCCCTCAACAGCTCTCTAACCATTACGTATGGGTTCCCTACAACGAAATTATTTTCTTAAAATGTTTTTCTGATTCCCTGAATTTCGTTGCTGGAAAGTGGAAACAACCGAATTCTTTTTACAACATTTTTTTCTGGACCAACGAAATTCGTCGTAGAGGTAGTCCACCTGCAAAACAAGCAAATGTGGCAGTTAAGCCATACTTTTTCATAGCGATAGAGTGCGCATACATTTTTCCTTCTCTTAATTTCAAGCTGGGCGGGCAAAACCTGAACCGCGGCGAGGAAATGAGCAGAAATCCTTCACACTGGAACCACACGCTTGGAAAAACTTCTGAACCAACCCTCGCAGTTGACTTGTTCTAATTTTTGAACAATTATTCACTAGTAATAGACTTACTTTCTCCGCAAGTCACAAAGGTGTCTATGATAATCTGGGCTCCGTTGTTGAAGTCCCCGAACTGGGCCTCCCAGATGGGCAGGCAATTTGGAGAGCTGATACTGTATCCGTACTCAAATCCCAGAACACCCTCCTCAGATAACAACGAATTAACCAGCTCCAACTTCCCGACTCCATCAACATTCATATCATTCAACGGAATCGTAATCTCTCCGGTTTCCTGGTCAACTAGCATGGCGTGACGTTGAGAAAATGTACCACGCCCAACGTCTTGTCCGCAAAGCCGCACATCGAATCCCTGATAAAGCAGAGATCCGAAGGCCAATGCTTCTCCAGTTGCCCAATCCAGTTTATCACCCTTCACCAAACGGCTGAGTCTAGCATCAACGTGGCTTTTCTTCAAATGTGGATGAATTAGCTGCAAAAAATCAAAACCGTAACACAGTCATTGACCCATTTTCAAATATTTCACATACCGTTTCAGCGAAACTATCAACCTTCATAACTTAGAACTTTTGAGAACAGTTGGGCCTCTTCCAGTCCAAGTTCAAGGGACCATACAAAATCAATTCGGAGAAACTACCATTCTTGCCTTGCAAGAGAATTAAAGGAAATGAAAATTAGTGATTTCTTTGGGGCCAGAAACTGCTCTGTAAAAAAGTTTTGTAAAACAAACGGGATACAGCAATTCGAAGCAGGTTAATTTGCCAAATTATTCATTCACTTTTCTTCAAAATTCATCCAGGAACATTTTTACTGCCTTTCTTTTTCCTAGGCAACAAAAATAATAGCCAAATGCCCCCTCCGGAAAATTTGACTCAGACAGGTTTGAAGAGGTTGAGTTAGGGAGATTCTCAATACTGTACGGTGTTTCTGAGGGAATTCAAACAGGGACTTGAAAAAATTGAAATAGGGAGGTGCAAGCTATTGAGGTTCACGCGTAACGCCGAACTTATTTCGTCTATCCATTAGTACAGTATTTGATTTGACGCAGTTTTTTTATTCAGGGTCATCAAGACTTCATGGGGACAGCTTCCCGATGAGAAGATATTTGAAACCCCTGAATCGAAGCACAACATAATCGAAGAATGTCTTTGAAATATATAATCAATCATCTCGCCCAAAAATAACGCTCCAAATTTAGAAACAACTCTATACTCTTTTAAGCTCATTTCATACTAGCTACACAATTTACCCGGAAACGCAACTAGATCAAGCATGGATCACGAATTTATGAACAAGGGAAGGAACGAGTACACCTAGTGCAAACCGAATAAAAAGGACATTCATTACGAAATAACAATGCATAAAACTCACAAAATCGGAAGGATACTGAATTGATTTGGAACCAACAAATTTCAGCACTTCCAAGTCAACACCTGTGTCCCACACAGTCAACTCTTTAGAAGGTCTTGCAAGACTCGTCCACAAACCACCAAATTTGTCCGACTCAATCTTCACAGCATCCGCATGGTCCAACTCATTTCTCAAAAAATCGCTATATTCTTGACTTATTCGATCCGCTTCTACCTGTGCGATCACTTTTTCTCCGATCAGCTTTTCCACATAGGTGTCCGGAATGGTCTTAGCTGATTGAATGACCTTATACATTTTTGGATTTGTGAACATCGGATCATCCAACTCGTTGTGACCCCAGCGACGAAAGCACAGCAAATCGATGAAAACATCTTTCCGGAATTTCCGTTGATACTCGATAGCTAATCGAGTCGCTTTCAAAACGGATTCCGGACGAGCTCCGTTCACATGCAGCACGGGAGCATTGATCATCTTAGCCACGTCTGAACAATACCGGGATGACCTGCAAAACATAACACTGTACAATAAAGAAAAGGACGGACCCATACAAAACTCCTCATTACTCACCGAGCTCGTTCGGCAGGCGTTGTGAATCCCACTTGATTATTCACAATTAAATGAATTGAGCCACCAACGTTGAAATGAGGAAGACGTGACATGGCTAATGTTTCTTGTACAACACCTTGTCCGGCAATTGCTGCATCCCCGTGAACTTGTATGCATGCCACTTTGTCACCAGCTCTTCCTGCATCGCTTTCGTCATATTCACCATCTAGTAGAAGTCTTTGCCTTGCCCTTGTTTTCCCCACAGCGACTGGGTTCACGGCCTTTAATTTAAGTCAATTTATGCCATCGAATGGAATACGAATTGCTGTACAATACTACGAAAAATTTTATACCTCCAGATGTGAAGGATTTGGCAACATCGTAACATGCAACGCATGCCCATCCACATCCAGATCGACGGACGACGCTAAAATAATGGATACATAACCACACAGATTTTAAAATTGTCCGCTGGTACATGATTGATGTCGGTCTTAGACGTCATTTACCGTGAGCAGTGCATCTACACTAACACAGTAAAATGTCTCCGGAACGGCTTCTTTTATTCAAAGGCAAAATCACAACTCTTCTCATAAGCAGAACCATTCGCTCTCTGAATCTGTTTCATTTCCCGAGAATATAAAAATGTTCTCGCAACTAAGATTCTCACGGAATACTGTAACGGAAAATAGGTCTCTTCGCATTTACTGTTCATCCCTGAGTTAATTACACGAGCAAGACATTTCCAAAGGAAGGACTCGACTGCCCTGTGGATTTCTACCATTCCACCGGAAAACTCCAATCAACGATGTAAAATACTGAAAGCTCAACAGATTTTAGGTAAAGAAAACACAGGCGTAGTTTTGTCGTAGAAACAAGCTCTAAAAAAGAGAGAAACACAAGCGTAGTTTTGTCGCAGAAGCAATCTCTAAAAAAACGAGAAACACAAGCGTAGTTTTGTCGTAGAAGCAAGCTCTAAAAAAATGTATCTGCAAATATGGTACAGTAGATACAGGATCCCAGACTCACATGGGACGAATGAATAACGATCTAACTTTTGATCCGAAAAATAAGCGAAAAACATGCTGCCGTGAATTCTAGAAAATACCGTGACACCCGTCTGACTATTGGCAAATCAGTAACAAATATTATCAAGATATAATGATCTACGGATTCGATCACGAGCAATAAATTCTACAACTAATATTGTACAGAACTATTCCATTGTATGAGGCACGACGCAATACTCACTCAAGTGAGACAAAACATCTCCTACTGTGGCCCGCTCTTCCGAAAACAGCAATGCCCCCTTCATTTTGGCGTAAGTTAGACGAGGCGGAAGCTTAAGAGCCCCAGTTAATAAATTCAATCGCCCTCTATGAGGCATTCCAATAACAACTTGCTGCACCCCGTCACTGGCAAGAACTCGAAAGCATTCAGTAAAAAATGTCGTCATCGACTCTGCTCCTTCACAGCCGTAACGCTTTACGGTTGCAAACTTGTTGGCTAAGAAGAAGTCGTACGCCTGGCAGCGCAGCATCTCACGGCAAATCGTCAGCTTTTCGGAATCTGTCAACTTTTCAGAAGACAAGCCTTCCCATCTGAGAATGAAATTCAACTCCGATCGTCACATAACTCCGCGCCACAAACTCATGAATAATTTTAAATTACTGTGTTGCTCAGTGATTCAGAATTACGACCAACCTGTGCGCAAGCCAGTCCTTCTCCAGTTCTTCAACGTGCGAAAAATCCAGCGCAACATTCCCACAGTACGCAGATTCGAGGAAAGCTTCAAGCTCATCAACTGTGGCGAAAGATTCATTCATGTTCACGATTCCTTGCGTTGGGAATTTTATATCAGATGTCAAATGGTATATCCCAGGTTTGAGCAGGGCTTGAGATCTGCAGGTTTCACTCGCATGATCAAGTAATATCTAGACCAACAGAATAATATCCGCTTTACATGGGCTGATGGAGATTCAGCGGATCTATCCGGGCTCGTTCATGACCATGGTCCCTGTACGCTGACACATACCGCCAGACATTGCTGTGTTTCGCTCGGCTATCCAGAATTTCTTTCGCTGTGGATACCGAAAAGAAACGAAAATTGAGATTACGAACGATACTTGTAGATGCAAACCGATGAAATTATCCGTGTCATAAATCGAACTGTTGGCAACAAGTCGGTAGACAGAAGCGAAGACAGGTATGGTGTAACAATTGCGAAATCATAAATCTTGATGCATACACCTTAAAAATCGAAAAAATTGACCCAACTTACGCATATATTCCGAATCGCCAGACGATGGCTTCAAACCGAAAACCCCAGCATGTGATTGGTAAGGCCGCTTTAAAATGTTTCGCAGCAAAGTATGCATCCGATTTGAGCAGCTGTGGCGCCATAACATTTTTCACTTAAACTGAATAACTTAGAAAAATAGCTTGCGAAAATAGGAGGGAGAAGGCGAGCTTCAGTTATGTTCTTTTTTGTACAGCTTCACAATCACTTCAATGTAATTCGTGAAAATACTGCATGATCACCTCTTTGAAACCTTCCCAAAACAGAAACCGTGACAAGGTCAGGTCATACTCTTTGTCAAGGCATCACAAACAAATAACGAAATTCCGACGAACGGGTCGAGATTCTGAAGGTCAACATGGTCCAACATGGACCATGTGGCCCATGATCCAGCTCCGCAGCGATGGGTATTGGTAAGATGCAACGCTAGGTGTCGCGGCTACTGCAATTCAAAAGGTCTCGTTAGGGGGGCACATATACAGTAAGATTGTCGGATAATCGAGGAATTAAAGATTGAGTCGATCGGTGAACCTTGGTTGGATAATATATTCTCTTGGACGGGTACAAGGCGGTAGGACTTTTCTTTCGTACACAACACAGACACAGAATAACAGAAGATGTGGTTTGTTGCAGTGATCAGAACAGAGTGAAGTCTGCTTTGTGTTTCCTGTCCCCTGTGGTGTGTTTTGGCCTTGTGTGAGTCAGTGCTGTTTCCCATTAATTGGTTCCATTAGGTTCCTTGGCTTTGTACTGCTCCTTGTCCTTGTATCGCCCTTCTGATTGTGGGGAGAGATAGTGGGAATGACTTTCGCGGATCTAACGGTGTTTTTGATGTTTAATCAATGGTTAGGATCTCTCACTATACTGTATAATTCTGAGGAGTTAATTCTGATTAATTCTGAAGACACTCAAATAATATTGTTGTAGTCCTCATCTCTCAACTATATAGGGTCAAGTAGAAATTTTTTATTTGAATTAACTTTCATCAATGCCATCTAAGCAGATATATTAAATTATGTTAAGCATTTCTTCGTTATTCAAACTGAGGAGATAACTAAACACATACAGTACAGTACTGTGCTTACATTGTTTGGTTCTTTGTTGTATACAAATGGCATAGGAAGGGGTCCACCATAGCTTTGCTAACGTTGCATCCATAACCAACTTGATGGTTCATTTCTGGGTGAGAAAATCGGATATTTTAAATTAGAGGCCGTCCATAATTTATTGATGCCTGTTGCGGAAGCCATGTGGTGGGCATCAATAATGTACAGTACTGCAAAGTACTGTACATTATTGATGCCCACCATAATGCCCACCAATAATGTACAGTACTTTGCAGTACTGTACATAACTACGGTATGTACGTCCACCAATAACAACACACATTCAGCGTTAATATGCCTGGATTTGTGACTTACGAAAGTGTTGATAACTTTATGTGTGGGAAGTGTAAGTTTTCTTCTCCCTTGGTGTACGCGCGTTGTATTACGAAAGTTCAGATTAAGAGTCGCCTACAGTGGTCGAACCTATCCGCTTCTGATCGGAAATGTTGCCTATTCATCGTCGTTTCTTTGCAGTTCGATCGTTCCGAATCACACGCGAGTGATATGTGTGCATTGTAATTCATCCTATCACTTCTGTTGGGGCTTGTGATGTGTGCGAGTTAGCGAAGTACATGATTGCTTTAAATGGCTCTCTTCGTTTGACGCTATCGGACATAAAGTTGCTGAAGAAAAATGCACGGTTACGCTGATCACTCGAGATCACAATACCCTGGCCCGATTGGAATGTTGGTTTGTCCCGTATGCAACGGGCCTTGTCGCAATCAGGAGCATCATAAACCAATGTTCCGGCCTGTCCCACCTGTTTTTCCTCAATTTCCCATTCCGGATCCATCGAGATTCTTATCCGTTGAAATTCAGGACGCTCCTCAGGATCTCAAAAAAGCCTCGAGTAAGTTTCATGACCGAAAAATCATTGTTTCACCTCGGATGTTGCATGTCCGATTTATATTTGAAGAAGCTGGCGTTGCTGCTCGCCCCGTAACGAAGGGTAAAGCGAAGAAGACTCCCAAAGACTTGCCCCGGCCTTTCTGCTGTGATGTTTGCGATAAAACCTTTACCAAGGATACGTATTTAATACAGCATCGTAGGATTCACACCGGAGAAAGACCATTCGTCTGCGAAATATGCAATAAAACGTTCACGCAATCGGGTCATTTGGTTAATCACAAAAGGGTCCACGTTGGAGATCGTCCATTTACGTGTGAACTTTGCAACAAAGCTTTCGCACACAGTCGCAACCTGATAAGGTGAATTACTCGTTTTTTTTTTTTTGCTAGTAACCGAGGATCATCCTTTTTCTGTCGTAGACATCGTCGAGCGCACTCAGGAGAGCGCCCCTTTTCCTGCGACCAATGTGGCAAAAGCTTTCTTCAGGCGGAGCACCTCAATAATCATAGACGAAGAATTCATCAAGGGGAAAGGCTTTCTTGTCGTGAGTGTGGGAAATCGTTCTCACATGCTTTCAACCTCGAACGGCACGCTCGAATACATACCGGCGAACGGCCATACGAGTGTAATCACTGCGAAAAGTCGTTCAACCAATCAACACATTTGAATAACCATGTAAAATGCCACGGGAAATCCGGAAGTGACCGAGTCGGAAATTCCGAAGAGATTCTATCGTCACCTGAGCCTGCTTTGCCCGCGGCAGGTCCAGGACCTAAGATGCAAGATTCTTTCTCTCAAACGAACGAAGGGATGCCTCGCAGTGACGCGAATCCGTGCGGTTTTCCCCCTAATTTCTCGTGGTATAGAAACCCATCTTCCACAATGTCGGGTCCTTCACAGTGAATGAAATTTTATTGCCCCTTTGGAGCAGAAGAGCCATGTTCGAGCATTGTATGAACTCAAATTTATTGTATTCATTTTGTGTGAGGGTGTTGAAAATTCAGGTTATGTTTAATTCGAAGCGTAATTGTTGCATTGTTCGGATGATGAACGGCGTTAACTAGTCTGCGACTTTATTTTTTTCTCAGTGCGATCGTCATTGTATTGAACATCCGTTTCTTGTATAACATTGTGCTTCTGGTTCTTTGCTGTTCGAACACCGCACTGTGATGCGGAAAATATTATTGGGAACAAGTTTCTGTATAAAAAAAAAGTTTTGAGATGTTCTATTGTACAATATTGAAATGCTTCTTTTGAATATTTTCAGGGGAAAGATGTGTTTTGTAGAATGCAGTTCGTGAGGCGAGATGTGCAAGGAGGGTGTGATGAAGGTCTGAGATTGATGAATTACGGTAAGTGACTTACTGCTTCAGCAAATGTGCGCGAAAAGTGAGGCATAGACGTTGTTCCAATCACCCTGCTTCAAGTATACGTACCGTACGTATAATAAGCGCCAGCGCAATGTTAAAGCAACTTTTGATGTAAGTTTCATGTATTGAAGGTGACATTTACTCATGGAATATGTCAAATTGCTGCTGGAGTTGAAATAGATTCAAAATTTAAATTTAAAAGGTAGGGTCTATCATTTTTGCAACGATTAAAAGCCCGACCGACGTAGGGTTCAGCCGTTCCGGACTCTCAGTAGTCATATTTTCTCAAGTTATTTATGAATTGAAACCGAAACTTCCGTTTGATCCCGCAAAATATGTCACGAAAAGTCTTCCTCTGTTTTTGCGATGTAAAGGATCTGTGACCTTTCTGAGGTTTAGGAAAACTTTCAAAAAAGTTTTATTTTTATGCTGGTAGCGTTGAATTTAATGAACAATATTCTTCGTGATTTTTCCAGGACTAGATCGCAGGCAACTTCTGCCATTATCCACGGATGGCCAGCATTTCAACCCGCGTCCCTGTGAAAATTCGTCTGTTGCCCTGCAGTGCTACTGGTGTACAATATGCGCTTTACGTTTTGCAACTCCGCAAGAATGCATAGAGCATATGAAAATTGCGCACACCGTTCAAGTCGTGCAACCATCTCAGTATTCTTCACATACAGTACCGCATTCCTCGCCTGCTGTGAAATGTGAGCTTAAGGCTGACGAGGAAACCGAAACAGACGATAAGCCTGAAGACAAAGGTTCAAAGAAGAGTCGGAGGTATGCTTGTGACGTCTGTCCGAAAGCATTTATGCAGGCTGGACATCTTGCTAATCACAAGTAAGTGTTGATTTCATGATTTGCTGTACAAAAGCGTTTTTTTTATACCGTACTTATTGATTTCAGGGCAGTTCATGCTGGAGGTGAGAAACCGTTTTCCTGTAGCGTTTGCAACAAGCAATTTGCTCACTCGCGGAATCTCGGACGGCACATGAGATGTCACACTGGTGAAAGACCTCATGAGTGCAATATGTGTGGCAAACGATTTTTTCAAGGAGAACATCTTGCTCAGCATAAGAAGAGTCACGAAGGGCCGACCCTGACGTGTACATTCTGCCCGAAACGTTTCACGCTGCCGTGTAATTTAGTGCGCCATGAGAGGATTCACACTGGAGAACGACCGTTTAAGTGCGATGTGTGTGGAAAGGCTTTCAATCAATCAACGCATCTCCATCAGCATGTGAAGATTCATGACACGAAGCTTCCACATGCCTGCAGGCGTTGTGGAATGAGATTTCGGTGAGAATCTTCTAATTTCGCCCGCTGTATTCCTATTCCCTTGCGTGTGTTAATGCAGGGTTGACGATTTTTGCCAGATAGGGGTCATCAGCTTGAGGTCATATCATAATTTTTGGATACCTGTTCATTTTTGTGGATATTGGCCTTGAGAACCCTTTCCCCAGAAAATCATTATCGTGTGCGTTTTCTACAGTGAGAAGTACGGCGTGTAGAGTACAAGGAAAAATTACGTTTATCAGGCGATATTTTCTTCGATCAGGAAAACTAATATTCTATTGGAAGTTCAGAACTGGTTCCTCGTCGTTTCTGATTCCCGGAATGGTATAATTCAAATTGAACGCAGCTTTGATACCTGACAACAACTTATTTTTTAATTTGCTGGAAATCTCAATAGGAAATAAACTTACGGTATTGTACTCGTGTGCTGAAATTACTCTGAATGAAATCGAGAGATACCACCTTTCTAGGAGCAACTCATGTTACTGTTCGACACCAATGAGGAAGATCGGGATTGAAAAAGCTGTGATGGCACATTGCGTTTGATATTTTAAATTAATTGATACATGATATTTCAAATTAATTCGTATGCATTTGTACTGTATTTGATGACCCAAAATACCAGCACCTATAATTTTGAACCAGGCGTCTCAAAATCTTCTAACTCGAATGTCTTCGTGATTGATCTACGTGTGTCTTGAATGCAAAATTTTAAAATATTTGAATAGATACAAGAGCGCTCGAGAGCGCCACAAGAAGGAGATGCACCGTGGTTCAGATCAAATTCCGGAAGCCCTCGAGCGGTCGCCGCAGTTGCCTGTAAACATGAATGTGGATCATAAAACTCGAGTGATTGAGAAAGATGCGTTGCATATCGCAAATACGCGGAGCTCTGATATGCTTTGTACCTCGCATCCTGTGCAAAATGCTGTTCAATCATTGATGGATCATGGAGCATCGTCGGGAACTCTGAACAGTAACCGGAAGACGTGACGTTGTGCATCATGTCCAGCATTTGAAAATGTGCGGCATTCTTTTGTTATATACTGAGTCACTTTTGAAGTTTTTCTATCACGGACATTGACTTTACTGTGGAGTGGACTGATACTGAGTATCTGCTCATTTTTCAAGACTTGGCTTGAAATCGGTGATCGTTTTGGAATCTGAATGCGTTCGTGATTGTTCAGATCGCAGTTCGATCAAAATCAATTGGCAGGGAAAATTCGCAATTTGACTCTTGTGATCTTGAATTGTTTTCATTTTCCTAACCGGAACCCTGCAAGTCGGGAAAATCTCTGTGATTTAATTCTGTGACTTATTTTCATTGTAGAAAGATTTCTAAACCGTAGGTATTGTGAGACGCGGAAATGTCTAGTGGAAAGTTCGCGATCCCTTCACTTTCGAAACATGTTCCCACGCGGAGGAGGTTAGTTTCCAAGATCAATTTCATATGAAATCACTGCATGTTTTCATTCTTCATTCGTTTTAATTTCAGCTCCTCTCGAGCTATAAAGCGGAAAACATTTGATGATCAATGGGAAGCGCCAGTAAATGCTACGAAACTTCTCAAAGGACCGGATGGTGTTGGGATTGGGTACTCTGGCTCGCCAAGCAGTACCCCGTCAACACGTGTGTTGAGAATTTTTTCCATTATACAACCTTCTTCGTGTATTTTTCAAGAAGTTTGCATCTCCCAATTTTATTTGTATCTAGGTGTAAAATAGCTATTATATCTCTAAACTCCACTATCCCTAATACAGTATTGTACAATTTTCGAAAAAGTTAGAATACAGTGGAAAAGTCAGAATTCTCCGAAAGTCAGGCCATTTCAAATCTACAAAAAACTGTTTGCCTGGTGCAGAGCAATGCTTCGTTCAGTAGAGCTGAGGAGAATGTATTTTCTGAAGTTGCATTCGATGAGGCTGGAGTAGTTGACTCGATTGCCTTGAATGAAAATTCCGTGCAGAATTCGTTTGACTAAATTGCAGATGGTCAGGTAATGGTTGAAACGCGCGGAAAAGACCTGAAATAATGTTCATATCGAGTAGATGTAGGAAGAATTTCGGAAGTACTGTACTGTACTATAGTTGAAAGAAAAATAAAAAATTGAGAAGTCTACTTTTACGAGGTTGTATTCTCAAAAAAAAAAAAAACATTGAAGCAGATTAAGCTTAAGATGGTAAGATAAAATTGATTCATTGGTGTCTGCGAGCGACGTCTACTCAAACTTTGAATAATGTTTCCGTAATAGACAGAAAAGGGATATTGTAGTGATCCTGAAATTTCACGCCGCAGAGGAACCTTTTTAGCATTATATTGTGCTGAAATGTTCGCATTGGTCGATTTTGATTTTTGGCTGCTGAACAATCAAAATCTGCTGAGTTTTGTTGAAGTATGGCAGAATTCGAAATTCCGTTTAATTTAGCTTAAATAATTTTACGAATTTTGTGTCACCAGCCGGGATGAGTTCGGGAGCTTCATTTGCCGAAATGGCAGTGGCTGGAACAAGTTACGCGATCGCACCAACCATAGCATCAGCTCGGAGGCAAAAGGACGCCTCTTCGACATCAGTTACATCTGGTTTTCAATCTGGTCTCGCCGTGAACCCTGGAACTTCTCGTGCCAACACTAAAAAGCGGATCAAAGGCAAGAAGAAACCCGCGAATGCCATAGAACTCGGTCGATTCAAGCCGATCGATGATCTCGCATTGATCAACGCTGTTCTTCAAGTGAGTCGCGAGCTCGGGATTTTCGAAACATTTCTTTTGTTGAGGGTTATTTCCTAGATTCTTCGGCAAGGGCCATCAACAAGTTTGCGTAAAGGAATACTCCAATAGCCGAAGATTTCATTCACGTATCTTGATAATATCGTATCCTGATAAATTTATCTAATTTTGAGAATTTGCTCATTAGCATATTTGAAAATAATACAGCGCAAATTTTTCTGGCTCTTAGAACAAAGGATCATGAATTCAAGTGGAAAAGGCGCTTTGGCTATCCAAGCGCTTAATTCGAACATTTCATGAATTTACTCGTCACCGTGAGATAAAGCTACATTACAAGCTCTTGATTTAATCGATGCGGGTGAAAAAAATAAAAATTTTGAACGAAAGTGACCACGTGGATGTTCTGACTTCTGAGAACTCGAAATAATCTCTGACTAAACTTGCTCCACTCAAACGCTGCGTCAACATTTTTGCTGTTCTAATCGTTTGTCAAGAGTTTTCTTATTTTAAAATTTTAGGGTGGAAACCGTGTAATCAAAAATGTCCTTCACTCAGAGAGCCAAGTTTTTATCCAGGTCGATATAATGCAACGTAGAGAACGTAGGAAATGTCAAGCTTCAAAAGTTACTACTGTTCAATTAAATCTTGGAGGCTGACGAATGTTATAATTTTACTGAAGGCTGGGTTTTCTTCCCCAGAAAATTGGGTTTCGTTCTATCCTCAATTTTCGATGTGCGTTTTGTTTGCGCATGAAGTACATTGCTGAACAGAGTTCAACAATCTGACGAGTATTCTTAAATTTTTAGACGAATGATCTGGAAGTGATACACAAATCAGTGAAATTCACGTGTGAATTCACGTTCCGGGAACTTACGCAACGATGGCACCAGCTTCTTTATGACAGCACTCTGTCAAAAATGGCTGTTCAGGCCATTCAAAATCTACACCCCGAAACTGTTTGCCTGGTGCAGAGCAAAGCGTTGTTCAGTAGAGCAGAGGAGAATTTACTCGCTGAAGTTACATTCGATGAGGTTTGATTAGTTGACTCGATCGCCTCGAATGAAAATTCCGTGCATTAATAATTTGATTGAATTGCAGACAAAATTCCCGAGTCTGTCGGATTTTTCAGAACTCCTACGGCAGAATCCGAGTGTGTTTCATCCAGGTCGAACGCCGAAGACGTTGATGAAGCACTGGAATATGATGAAGAATTATGACTTGCTCAAATGCCAGTCTCGTAAGTTCCATTGTCTAATGCCTTTTGTAAGTAGTGCTGTACGTGGTGATCTAATCAGGAAATGAATATTTTTTGGGGCTATTCTCGTGACTGTTTACTATTAAGGACACCCTGTTCTTGCCTGTCAATTTCTGTAAGATTAGTAGTGAATGCATCACACTAGTATCTGCCTTTAAAAACGCGAACAGTTCCCCTTGTTTGATTTTTGTCTTATAATGTTTCTCATCTTCTTTCACTCATATCTTCACACCAATATGGTTAGAAATCACAAAATTTTCAAGTTTTTGTGAGCCTATTCGCCCGTATCACCGCTACAACTTAAATTTTCAAGTTCAGTAAATAACGAAATGCTCATTTATTTTTGTCGTCGCCGTTTGACATTCTTTGATTAAACGAGTGATGCGAATTTTGAATTTTTTCCTTATTCGTTAGTGTCTACGTCTGGTGATCGAACATTTTTCGATGTTCTGGCGACTATCAGTGTCCCAGACCATGAACCGCATGAAGATGTGCCATTGCGTGAACTGCAAGCCCAGGGACGGTACGTTGGATCGACCTCTAGGTTTTTTCTTTTCGCGTTGTGTTGATGTGTTACCCTGTCACGCAGGTCCGTGAGGCTAGAAATTAGGAAGCTAGAAAAAGAAGTGCAGGAATGGGAAACACTAGCACGTTCGGTCACAGGTCAGGCAACTCTACCTGCGTTTGACGATCAGACTGTTGCTCTGTTGCAAGGCCGCTTGACGTGTTACAAAATGAAGAGCAAGGAGGTGAGCGGTATTTATTTTTGCGAAACTTTTTTCTGTGTTAATCGAATCCTCTTTTCGGATGATCCCGTTTTTTAGGTGAGCTTTGGACGATCGGTCAAAGGAGGCTTCGTGGATTTCGATTTATCGCTTGAAGGCCCCTCTGCAAAGATATCACGTCGTCAAGGCACGATAAAGCTTCGCCCAAACGGCGACTTCTTTATTCAAAACGACGGGAAACGCGCCATTCTGGTAGATGGCAAACCAGTGTTGCCTCATCATAAATTCAAGCTTCACGAAAATGCAGTTATTCAAATGTGCCGCACTCTCCAGCTGATCTTCCACATAAACGAACCTGTCGTTGAGGTTATTCGCGAACGAGCGCGTGTACTGAAGGAGACGAGAGACTTGCAGAAGAAGCAAAAACTGGAGTTGGAATTGTTGAAACAGGCTGGCGAGAACCATGGAAGCGATTTTTTGCCCGAAATTAAGACCGAAATGGTGGAATCACCTGCGAATCTACAGGATGATTCGGTTCCCTCTATTGCCATTGAAAAAGCCGATGATGACGAATCAATCCCCGAAGAACTCTACATAAAAGACGAACCTCTAACGGAAGACGCGTCTGAGGAACTCGGCGAAAAATCTGGGGATTTATACATTCCCTCTGCGTCTGATTCTTACGCCGCAGTGCCGCGTATTGAACCTGAACCGAACCTGGAATCCGGTGCCACGGAGGTTCCACCTCGTCGTTCAACTGCCTCACCAGAAAATGAAGATTCTTCGTCGAATAATGACGAAGTCGGTGATGGCGCTGTGAAGCAGTTGGATAGTGAGTCGAATGCTAGCGAAGAGCCTAAACCTCCTGCACATGTCGCCGATGAGGTTTCCGTCTCTGCCCCAGAATTAATGGATACTGATGAAAGCTCGATTAAAACGGAATCATCGAATCCCATCGAAGCACCGCTCGAGGAAAGCGGAGAATCGAAAGATGCTGTCGAAGTGTCAGCAGAATGAGTGACATTATGGTGTTTCAGGCCTATTGTATTAAATAATGTCTAACTTCCTGATAATTGAAAGTCACGGTTTACATTTTCTTCGATGATTTTTGTGTCTTCGGGAATTTATTTTAATAATTGTTTTTGATGGAAAATCGTTTTGGGATAGTTCTTTTTTACGAACTGCGCCGGTGTGGGGATTTTCCCTCTTCAGAAATTAAAGAGGGTATACAAAACCTCTTATATATATACGAAAAATTCTTACATGGATGTCGGGAACTGAACCCTTTAAGATGGCATTTACAACTTACACGTGTTGGCAGGCAGAATAACAGCCGGAACAATCGCTGCTGCTTCCATTAAAGTTTAAAATAATCTGCTGAATTAGGTCGATTTTATAAGATGTACTTATTGAGGCTATAAACTTGGTTCCTGAAACCAGTTTTTATCATCGCCTATAAAAATCCGAGCTGACGTCCTGACGACCATAAGATAAAAAAAAAATCTTGCTCGGTCGTCATCGAACGATGACGCAAAAAGTTGCCGGTTTCAGTCAACTAGAAAAACTAAACATAATTTCTATTTAAAACGCAAACATTTGTGCAGCTTTATTGCAAGATGAAGAAAAAAATCTTTTTTTGTGGTTCACTATGAGGATCAGAATTTTTCGGATTACTTCAATCAATCGGTTTTTTTTTTCGAAAAATTTGTTTCATTTTTGCTGTTCAGAGATCAATTACGTGAAAACAGTGTTTTGAAACTATTCTCCGAAAATTTCGTATTTCCGGAAATCGAGCAGTATTCAAGTTATGTATTTCACAATATTTCTCTTCCAGCTGTGAAAAAAAATATTAATTTGGTGAATCTACAAACGGATTTTCCCCTTTAAAAAAATGAGACACCGCTTTTCATCGAAATCTTCATTGGCTTTTGGGGGAAAACCAAAGCTTGGTTTTAGTTTCTTAAAAACAATTTTTTTGCCGCAAACTCGAGTGAAGCCTGATTGATATACCTCATATATGCGAGAAGTCACAAAATTCGGGGGTTTTTACGAAAAGGATCAATGGTACTGTGTCTTATATTCTATGTGAAAACGGTATTAAGCAGTTGGATAGTGAGTCGAATGCTAGCGAAGAGCCTAAACCTCCTGCACATGTCGCCGATGAGGTTTCCGTCTCTGCCCCAGAATTAATGGATACTGATGAAAGCTCGATTAAAACGGAATCATCGAATCCCATCGAAGCACCGCTCGAGGAAAGCGGAGAATCGAAAGATGCTGTCGAAGTGTCAGCAGAATGAGTGACATTATGGTGTTTCAGGCCTATTGTATTAAATAATGTCTAACTTCCTGATTATTGAAAGTCACGGTTTACATTTTCTTCGATGATTTTTGTGTCTTCGGGAATTTATTTTAGTAATTGTTTTTGATGGAAAATCGTTTTGGGATAGTTCCTTTTTTACGAACTGCACCGGTGTGGGGATTTTCCCTCTTCAGAAATTAAAGAGGGTATACAAAACCTCTTATATATATACGAAAAATTCTTACATGGATGTCGGGAACTGCATTTACAACTTACCCGTGTTGGCAGGCAGAATAACAGCAGGAACAATCGCTGCTGTTTCCATTAAAGTTTAAAATAATCTGCTGAATTAGGTCGATTTTATAAGACGTACTTATTGAGGCTATAAACTTGGTTCCTGAAACCAGTTTTTATCATCGCCTATAAAAATCCGAGCTGACGTCCTGACGACCATATGATCAGAAAAAAATCTTGCTCCGTCGTCATCGAACGACGACGCGAAAAGTTGCCGGTTTCAGTCAACTAGAAAAACTAAACATAATTTATATTTAAAACGCAAACATTTGTGCAGCTTTATTGCAAGATGAAGAAAAAACTCTTTTTCGTGGTTCACTATGAGGATCAGAATTTTTCGGATTACTTCAATCAATCGGTTTTTCGAAAAATTTGTTTCATTTTTGCTGTTCAGAGATCAATTACGTGAAAGCAGTGTTTTGAAACTATTCTCCGAAAAGTTCGTATTTCCGGAAATCGAGCAGTATTCAAGTGGTGTATTTTAAAATATTTATCTTCCAGCTGTAAAAAAAAATATTAATTTGGTGAATCTACAAACGGATTTTCCCCTTTAAAAAAATCAGACACCGCTTTTCATCGAAATCTTCATTGGCTTTTGGGGGAAAACCAAAGCTTGGTTTTAGTTTCTTAAAAACAATCTTTTTGCCGCAAACTCGAGTGAAGCCTGATTGATATACCTCATATATGCGAGAAGTCACAAAATTCGGGGGTTTTTACGAAAAGGATCAATGGTACTGTGTCTTATATTCTATGTGAAAACGGTATTAAAATGTCAGACTATATTTCTGCTCATCATCGTCTCTTCGTTAAGTTTGAAGAACATCTATAATCGTCAGTGAAATCCTCTAGAAAAGTAAGGAATTGACGTTTTACGCGTAACATTAGAGTTCCATCGTAGGTCCAATTATTCGCTCTAAAAATAACTGGATTGATCTTGAGAAACACGTTTAATTTTCATTTTGAATTATGAACTTCCCAATTATTTAAAATTTCTTTGAACGAACGTTAAGATTTCTGGGTATAATGCAAGAGTTATCAACTCAGGGTCTTCTTGAAACTTATTACCTCTTGTACAAGGAAATGTATTCACTTATTTGTTTTATTTCATTATCCATGCAATAGCAGTTACCTTACTTATTTCCCCCAGATAATCAGAGTTCTGGTACATATTTTGTTTTCTCGACCGCATTTTTTGGCACTTCAAAGGAATCCTCCACGGCAATAGGCCAATTATTAAAAATTTACATTTGCTTCTGCCAGACCCAAGGGACTGGCCGTATCTTATTGGCGGGATCCATGCCGTCTCATCAAGTAGGGCTTGCTGCTGGTTAGTTTCACTTCACAACTTATCCAGAGAATTCCAAGGGAGGTTCAAGTCTGATGAACTGATAGTCCCCATTATTGCTCCCTGAAGCTGCCCTGATGCTCAGACCGCTTGGAGTGCGCAGTTGTGCGGCCTGTGCATTCACTCTTCAGGCTACAATAAAAAAAATTATAGTAATTGTTATTGTGCGATTGACAAAGCAGTCTTATCGCAGTTTTGTCGACTTTGGGAGCATCTGAGAAACCTGCAAATTGGAATTGCGGTGGTGACCTACTGTGATCCATTTCTTTTTTTATTATCTTTTTTTTCATATTTCGAAGAGAGAACTCTAAAAAATGTCGGAACTTCTTATTCAACTCACGTGGCTCCTTATTTTTTTTTAAATAAGCTTAAGGAAAATTGAAATTTTAATAGGAGTTGCTTCAAATGAAAATGTTGATTAAAAACAGAACTGGGATATTTCTCATCAATGTCAGTGCAGTGGAATTAGAACCGGATTCCAAAAGCATCCTGCAGGAAGTCAAATCGCTTCTCTTGCGTGATATATAACGCTCAGGACTAGAATACAGTACAGTATTCCGCGATATGATTGCTCCTGAAAATTCTTCATTATACAGGGAAATCATTGTTAATATCTAAAATCTGAAAAAAATCAGTTTCCAGGGTTCCGGGTACTCCAGCATATTCTTGCTTTTAACTGGCGTGCAATTATCACCAGTGATCTTCAAACATGACTCCTGTTGAAGGACAAAAACACATGCGAGTGATGAGTTAATATTTCCACTATTTTTGTTCACCTGAATGAAATTGTTCGTCCCAACCACCTTTTTTTTAATGAGATAGATACAAGTGTTCCACTTGAAATCCTGTGCGTACCTTTTTTTTTTTACTGTGGACGGATGTGTCCCTTTGTTTTTTTTTGAACATTTGTTCTTGCGTGCTTCGATCTACCAAAAAATGCTGTCACGTATCTTTGAATGCACATGATCAAAAATGATCCACGCCGAAAAGAAAAAAAGCGTAGTTTCTTTTTTATTCTGCTGAATAAATTGAGAATAAATTCCTGCGTAAATCTCAAAGTGGAGTTGACCGAAACGAATTCAACACAGTACGGTTACCGAACCAGTTTTTATCCGTATTTTTTAATGAAAAAAAAAACTAACAATTTGAACTGAAGGACTTCAGCAAGAAGAAAGAGGATTCTTATAATTTTATTTCAGGGGAGTAAATAAAAACTTAAACGCACGCTCAAAATAAGTTAAGAATTGATTTTGATACTCAAATCCAGGTTTAAATCAGAAAATACTCTTTTTAAACAAATATTAGTGCCTGCTGTATAAATATCTCATCTTTTAATCATTTCTCAACACGATTTTTTTACTGAATTCGCGGAATATTGTCACGGAAGGAAAAAGTTCTGAATCATATTTTTACAGTAAAACTTCCTCCGGATTTTTCAGTCCATTTTTATTTTTCTTCTTCAACCATTTTGGAAATGTTTCAATAAGATCCTTTTCTTTCCATGTCTCCTGTTAAAGTGGCTAAAAAATGCGAGTTACATTTTGGGAATACCTCTCACATACTTTCTTTATTCATGATAGCTTTACAAATGCAGACAGAAGTCGTAAGTATTTCAAAATTGAAGCGTGGGATTGACACATGGTTTAATTCTATATTTACCGCACTTACTTTTAATCTTGGTAAATCAATGATTGAATTTATCACCATCTGAAATTCCTTCATTATCGCGCTAAAAAAAATGTGTGGCCCCTAATCTGTTTTACATTTTTAATGAGAAACAAATAATGTATTCCAAGTGTGGAATATTTACCGTCGGTGGGTTTCTCCTATAAAAGCGAGGAAGTTTAATTTTGATTTGAAAAAGTTCAAAATGAGGGCTATTAGGATCAGCAACCATCCGAAAACGTGTGCCTACGATTGCGATTTACTGAGACGAGGGAGAAACTGCCTGAAAAATTTCGTAAATTTCTCATTCAATTGAATGATTTCATTTCTGTGTGAACTCCAAATGATTTTCCAGTCCTGCAGCACTGCAAACTTCATGGGAATGTCTGTGATATCATGACAGATCATTCGACATCATTTTTTACGCTTCAATACAAGTTTGTAACATAATCTTATATTATATCCTGGCAAATACATGCAGTCGGTGACAATCCAGCATATAATCAGATTCCTTAGTTCAACGCAAACGAGAATACAAATGAAGCCTGTCATTGCAGCTCACTTCAATATCCAGCAATAAAAATTAAAAGAAATCAAAACAAAAAAGATATGCAGGAGATTCAAAGAAAGTCTGTCAAATCCGGGGGCTTGTCAACCACGTTTTTAATCACTGGCGCCTCGACCGATCAATCGATACTGAGCTTCGAATCCAACCACACCATGAATCTTACCCGCCAATCGGCCCACCTTAACTGATTAAACGAACCACTTCTAAACTGTTCGAAAGTTAGAATTCGAAGTAAAAAAAAAAGGGGGGGAGTCCTATATGGCTGTGCTCCACATTTACAGATGGATAGTTTCCATACTCCCTACGACGACCTTTTTTTCATTGCTTTTTTTCCTTTGCAATTTTATTTTCGTTTTCTGTTGTTGTTACCCTTGCTCCGGGGGGAAATTATATATCTTGTATGAGGTGAGATAAAAATGTTTTTTTTTAAATTGTGGGAATGTTGCTTCGTAAGTATAACCCAGTTTCACGGAAGCGAATTTTAATGCTGAGCTGGTTGAAGGCTTGTTTAGTACCATGTTACACCAAAAAGTAAGGCCGATCGCACTGCATTATTGTAAATCATGTTTTTCCTCTACAGATTTTTTGAGGAGGAAGAAACCATAAAATTTATGAATTAGATTAGGGAATAAGATTTTGAGTAAGATTGGGAAAATTTTTTGAGCACGCATTTATAAATTTCTTGGAATGTAATTGATGAAAGGCAGATTAGACCAGAAAGATATATTGATTTTTGTTCGGGATTTATTTTCAGGCTCGAGATTGATTTTCACGTAAGTGCAAGAGCTATCAAAAATTGATCTTTTTAGAATAACACATTAACAGTACCGATTGGCTCAATTTTGACATGCTTCGTTCAGCCGATTGATTGCGAACAGCTTTTAAATGAAAATTAACTTATTAATTCCCTTTTTTAAATCGTCTATTCTACTCTATTGGCATAAATTGTTTTTAAATCTTCAAATATAGCTAATGAAATGCACAATTACAGCATTCGTTATGATGCTTGGCCAGAGTGTACCATTTCAATTTCTTCAGTCTACTCAAAATGATCACATTTTATGCTAATTTTATTTTCAAGTCTAGGATCCACGAAAAAATTGATCTGATCTGTTTCGCAGAAAAGGACACTCTGCCCAGTGCCGACCGTTTTATCAGGCAAGAGATCTGGGGGAAGATCGGGAAGAGCCGGCGAATTAGGAACTCGGTCCTCACTTCGTTATGAGACTGTGACGCAAAGACATCTCTTATATCTTTTATTGTGTGACGAAATGGTTGTGTGGTCACTGAGGATTAAATGACATGTAACTGAAACGTGGGTCTAGGTCTGTTCTCCAGTCAAAACCTTATTAAACAAAGGCGCGGTCAGGAAAGAGGTCAGACACCAGTGAGCCGAGTGGATCACTCGCATTACGCCAACAGCTTCCCGAGTGCTTGGACAATAGGTTTAACACTCATCCATTTGTTCCGATTCCGAGTGACGGCGGCTCGTGACGCAGTACTCGGGCAATTACAAGTACTCGTTTAAAATACAAGTGTTCCGCAATACATCGATAAAACCAACTTGTTGACTGGGATATATGAAGCTTTCTGCTTTGATTACCTCTAATTAGCTGTGCAGCATGGTTGCTATGCGAACAGGCTCACCGTATTTTACTCAGATACGAGAACATTTATTTCAGCATCATAAAACTCTCTTCTTCCTGACATTAACTTGAAAAAGAAACATGCGAGTGCGTTTTAGATTTATTGACATCTTAGACCCATTTGCGGAAGTAAAGTGCTGCGTTAAATGCGTCGGTCCAACAAGGATGAGCAACCATTCAAATCATTGACGTCTCATTGAATCATTCAACATCTTTCGAGCTTAAATAATTACTTTGAAAGATGGTCGAAGTGAAATGAAAAAAAGCTGGAAATGCGAAGAGCAAATTTAAGAAAGCATGCATGCTAGTTTTTAGAAAGACGTGGCGCGGTTGACGCAATATTGCTTAGAAGTTGGATTGCACTACAAATAATTTTGTAGCAGTGCTCATTTGTTTGAGGTTTGCCACATTGCCAATCGTCACGTTCAATAATAATACGCTTTCAATGAGTGAAGCGAGCGAAAGAAAGGTTCGGTATATTCGCAGAGTGTTACATTCCGCTGCTGAAAATATTATTGTATCAAGTTTGATGGACTTGAAAAGTCTCAAAACCGATGGCGTTTGATACTTATTTCGGTCAGTGCAACAAAGAATTTATGTGCTCCGCTATTTTAGTGCACGGATTAGAAGTTATTCTTTACCTTCATTTCATAATTTTGAAATTTAGAAGGTACTATTTTTTACGCTTCTTTAAATCCAAACTGACTAATAGGCCCTTGTGCATCTGGGTATTATCAAAAATGCCACCCGTGGTTTTACAAGACTATTCCGCGCGATTCACTTCTCGCTTACAGGTAAATCGTCCTTCTTCAAATAAATCAGAGATAATTGATGATTCAAACTTGGATAATCAACTAAATCAATCTCATTTTTTCTCCGAAAAAGTCCGATCTGAAACTGGAAAGTTCGCCCGATGGAAAGGCCAAACGGAAGCCAGGAAACTCCGCGGTCTTGTTCACCATGACCGAAGAAGTCGGTGCTTTAGCAAAAGCTTTGAAAATTCTCAACGTGAGTAAAATTTTGTCTCATCAAATTGGAAATTTGTCACAGAACCTGATGAAAAATTTAACATCGCATAAACGTTTTCTTGAGGAAACTAATCCTATGTTCTCATCAGGAGAGTCAGCAACATATCGTCCTGAACTCGACCTAATTATTTTGCACACCTGAATTTTTCTCTGTGTGGATCATTTTCTTCCGAGAAACATAAATTCATTTTTTCTGTGAACAAATTCCCCGGATTCCGTTTGAGAAGTAATCGATTACTTTTGGATCACGGATATCTTTTATTTTAAATTGGATAGAACCAGCCACGAAAAAGCTTTCTCCCGACCTTGAAAAACACATCTTACATTATGTATTTTTATAATCATTACAAGCTGGGGGTGCCCAGCCACACCTGGGCATCATGTTTAGAATCTTACCAAGGTTTTTAGGATATTCTATGATCAGTGCAGATGTGTGTCTTAATAGAAGCTGCAGGGCCATATGCTTACAACTGGTGACATTTTTAATATCCACCTGTAATCCTGCTGGGCATATGCCCATCTTGCCAGAGCTATTGTCCTTATATCATTTCTGGACTCTCAAGTCATATATTTTAGCTTGTTATTATAGCCATACCTGGCCAGTAAAAAGGACATGTGCTGGTATGGTTTTTTATGACAGGGTTTTATGCAATGACAGCTGGGTATAATTAAAAGTTGAAGGATGCCCCCCCACCCTACCCATCTTCCTATAGTGGGCTTGCTCCAGAATCTGGACCCATAATGCAAATTGTCACAGGTCACATATTCCAGGTGCTTATCGGCCATATTTGGTCACTTTTCAACAAAGGACTGCATTAAATGATCAATTTTTGCATTGATAGCATATCACTTTTAATCATATATATATCCACTTCCTATAGTAGCCTTCTGCCAGAATTCTAACCCTAATATTGCATGTACTTCCACTGTAGTAAAACTCCCCTTTAATTTCAAAACACCAGTAAAGCAATTTTAGGAAATGGGTGAGGCTTCTTCCCTCCTCTCAGCGGGCCTTGCCAGAATTGAGACCCATTCAATTTTAAATTGAAAGCAGAAATAATTGTCTTTGATTTAACAATTCACATTGAAATATGTGCTTAAAATTTACTCTGGCATTTTGTCCTTGGAATGTACATCTCTTTTCAATTGAAAAAGGTAGCAAATCAAATCAGTAAAAATTCATAAAATAAAATTGTTTTTTTGAGATGAAAAAATATTCTTACCAAATTTTTGCGAAGTAAAATCGCGTGTACGAACCACTCGACTCTGAAATTACTGTATGAGTAATGGTGGGAATAATGCCAAAAAAAACAGGAGCAGAAAGTGAACTTGAAGCACATCGAGTCGCGGCCTTCGAAACGCCGCCCCGAGGATTCTTACGACTTCATGATCGAGTGCGATCACACCGAGGGCAATGTGGAGCAAGCTGTCAAGGATCTGAAGGAAATCAGTCACCATGTCCAATACATCACCGAGGACGAGGAAAAAACTGACTCGGGTAATTTCCATTTCCTTACAGCAGGATTTGAAATGCAATGCAGAGATTGCCCAACTGTAATTAAAGTTAATATATCCAGGAGTAATCACGAGAGAACACTTCTTTTAACCGTTTGGAATCTTCGAAAAAACTCTGTACTCGAAAACTGCATTTCTTCAAGTACTGTACCTTGGTCTTTTAAGAAAATCAAGGTTCGATATTCACCGTTACGTAGCATTTAAGAATGGAGACAATGCATCATCAAAAACCTAACGACCCATTTTCAGGGTTCTCTCGCCATCTATGATCTACTGATCTTTAAAAAAAATAAAAATACGGTGAAGCGAAAACCCAAAAACTTATTCAAGCTGGAAGAGAAAGTTGTAATTTATTTAAGACGCATTCCATTAAGATGGCTTTCCATCTTAAGTACATCATTACAGTAAACACGGCATTGCTTTCATTTGAAAAATTGAACACCGGTGAATGCGACGGACATACATATTCAAAGTTTGAAAATAGGAGCTCATTTTCCAAAAAGTACACTTTCACGTCTATTAAATTTTCTGAAGAGTATGATCTCATTATTCCTATATATAACAATAACTCGTCAAATTTACTGGAAATTAAAAACCATTGAAGAGGATCCTCATTAGGATGCTGGAAGAGTATATTTTGATGTATTTTGATAATCGCAACATGCACTTGATTGTTTTTTATAAATGCCAAACGTACTTTTTCAGCTAATAGTAAATAATTCATTAATTTTCCTTCCTTTGTCAAGAAAAGTTTGAATTGCTCGAAATCAAGGTACCGGTATGTAAATTTATTGAGAAGGTGGAAGCAACGTCCTAATTTCCTGAAACCCTCTTTTTGGGTAAAAATGTATTTCTCAAGACGAGGACTTTATTTACTTTCATACATGGTTTCAACGTGGAGATAAAATCAGCCGAACCGAAGAACTTTAGTTGGGATGATAAACAATTGTTGGATACTTCGCCCATTATTTTTTTATTTGAAATAGGAACGGAGACGTTCTTGAATTTTTTCAGATGCAGTTCCATGGTTTCCCGAAAAAATCATGGATTTGGACAGATTCTCCGACCGAATCTTGTCATACGGAGCAGAATTGGAATCGGATCACCCGGGATTCACGGATCCGATTTATCGGCAACGCAGGAAATTTTTTGCAGACATCGCATTCAACTACAAACAGTGAGATGTTCCTCAACTTCAAGCTCACGCAGAAACCATAATTTTTTCGATACGATTTGCAGTGGCGAAAAAATCCCAACTATCGATTACACCGAAGAAGAAATCAAGACCTGGGGAGTGGTTTTCAACTCCTTGACGAATTTGTACAAGACTCATGCTTGCAAGGAATTCAATTATGTTTTCCCGCTCTTGATCGAGAATTGTGGCTACAGGGAGGATAATATCCCACAACTTCAGGGTGTATCGGATTTCCTGAAAAGTATGTTATACTAATATCACTTTACTTTCGTTTTCTCTCGAAAAATCTTATTTATATTTATTTAATGTACCATCGTTGAAAAATAAGTGATTTTTTGCTATAACCTTTCCCTTTAACCCCTGAAAAATCTGAACTTTTGATTTATTTTCAGTACTACTTATCCGTGTGACCTGAATTATATTATATTTTTTTAAAGCCACGCTGTATGCGTAGTGGTTAATTAGTGGTAGGTCATTTAAGGTCAAGTAATATTCAATCTGATTAGGTAATTTAATTTCATTCGATTATATACTTCGTCCAGAACGAGGTCAATGATTCAGGTCACGCCATATTCGAATAATCTACCATCGTCAAAGTACGGTCTTTTTCCTAAATCATATATTTGCAGCGTCCAATGCAAATAACCCGTAATTTTAGATGTACCCTGATTTTTTTTGCATTTCCTTAATTCTAAGCCAGTGTTTTGACTTGCTTTCCTAAATGCCTGGCTACATTTGGCTCGGTGAGATTTTGTCTGGATAGATTTTTTTATCCATATTGTTTCAAGTCAAGTGAATTTTGCGGGGCATTTCAGAAACTAATTTTGATGTGCTGGGTGTATTCGGGAAGAAGCACTGTTTTTCGGATGGAATTTCCAAGGGTATCCATTTTTCGGTGTTTAATTTTCAGGTTGCACTGGGTTCACTCTGCGCCCGGTTGCTGGGCTTTTGTCATCCCGAGATTTTCTCGCTGGTTTGGCCTTCCGCGTATTTCATTCAACGCAATACATCCGACATCCGTCTGCTCCGTCTTACACACCCGAACCCGACGTTTGTCACGAACTACTGGGACACGTGCCTTTGTTCGCCGATCCCGCGTTTGCAAAATTTTCGCAAGAACTTGGATTGGCGTCCCTCGGTGCTCCGGACGAAGACGTCGAAAAGCTTGCGACGGTATCTATATGAGACAATTTGAACACACTTCGCTCTAAAACAGTGGCAGCTTTTCGATGTTTTTCCTCGATTATACTTGCCTAGAAGATTAGCATATACAGTACAGCAACCCTTGCGAATGATTCATCATCCTCAAGAAAGAAAGTGTATAATCAGTGCAGTACTGTACTGTATATACAAAATAATTAATTATTGAGTACATTTTGCGTTTATACCCAGTGAGCGGCTATCGCATGAAAGTGAGATCAACTTTTACGGCAATAGGAAAGGTTCGTACGGTCTTCTGATAACACGTGATCATCGATCTTCCCATCAGCACTGTGCATCTTGAATAACAATATAGCTTGAAATATTTCGTTGTGAAGTAAAAATATCTTATTGCCTTGTTTTCAAAACATGACTGCTGTATTTTCCAAATACATTTACATATGAAACCGAAGAGATTAGCGGCTTCAGACGTGCATGGGCATTATCGATTACGCTGCGTCACCTGCGTTATGAAGAATATACTAGTGTGTTTCATTGTTTAACTAGATGTCGCTTCTAAAAATATTTCCCAGCTGCGCTTGGCGAT
Organism: Notodromas monacha; assembly: GCA_905338405.1. Classification (NCBI taxonomy): domain Eukaryota; kingdom Metazoa; phylum Arthropoda; class Ostracoda; order Podocopida; family Cyprididae; genus Notodromas; species Notodromas monacha. The sequence goes on from CAJPEX010000478.1 coordinate 75,947, forward strand.
TTTCGATTCTTAGTTGCCTGTATACGATTTGTTTCCTGAAAAAGATGCGCAGTCATGTCTTCCTGCTTGCTTGGAATCTTCTGTTTTTCGTAGATTTTAGTTTTCCAATTACTGTACCTTATTTGATGTAACTTCGCTTCCAGTGCTACTGGTTCACAATCGAGTTCGGGCTTTGCCGAGAGGCGGATGGAGTGAGGGCATACGGCGCCGGGCTGCTGTCGAGCTTCGAAGAGCTGCAGTACTGCTTGTCAGACAAGCCGCAGAAGCTGCCGTTTGACCCGTTCAAAACAGGCGTTCAGGAATATCCGATTACCGAGATGCAATCTGTTTACTTTATATCTGAAAGCTTCGACGACGCCCAAGACAAACTGAGGCGAGGCTCTCGTTATCTTTCGAAAATTAAAACATGTAGTTTTCCTTCCTTGTATGATAATGACTACTGAAACACTTGACGAATGTTAAACCCACCGACAAATGTTTCAAATCGAAAATTTTTGTTGAATTGTGATATCCTTACGTTTTTCTCTTTCCGAAATCAAATTCTCTCCGTGAAATATTTTGGGGTACATTTTTGCCAATGCATGGATTGCCCAGACCAAAGCTCGTAAAATGAGGCTTATGTCTCAAACCACGTGTATAAAACATAGATATTGAGAATAATTTTATGGATCATCAATCATTCTAATGCTGAGGAATCATTTAAGCATGACTTGGCAATGAGATGTCTCCTATTGTTTGCAATTGTTTTACAGTCTTCCTAAAAAACGAACGGTTTCATCAAATGAATAAAAAAATTCGCAACAAAAACCCATGTAGAAATAATTTCAGAGTTCTTACCACCTCCAGGGTTTCACATAAACGATTTTATCTGAGTTGGTGAAGAGACTATAACCCGATTCTTCTTGCAACGATTTTTCTTTCGCCCAAGAATAAGCTTCTGTAGTTTCGTCAGAATGATATTCTCGGCTTAATGAATTAATTTTTGTTCTGCTTTATTCATTTTTACTTATCTGTCCTTTTTTTGAGGATGTCAGTAATGGGACAAAGAATGCGATTTAGGAGTAATATCTTTTAGAAGCGTACTTGTACGAGATTCAGGGCAGAATTTATAACCTTGTCTGAGTCTCAAAACTTGATTCTTAAGTTTATTATTGATGAGACATTTTTAGTTCCTATTTTTTGGGTAAATGAATCGCGTGAATTTCCGTGCGGGAATCGGAATGTGATCAAACAACATCAAATCTAGCGTGGGATTCATCGTTCCGAAAGAAACCGAGCGTGTTTCTTTCATTGTCAAAATTAGCTCCTTCACCGTCGGCTAATGACTTCTACGGCGGGTACCTCTTCAGAGCCTTTAAAAATCCGAACTTACTTTTACGAACGTCTGACGTTAAACAGAAAAAAGTTTGATCCCTTACTTATCCCAACAGGAAATACGCAACGACGATTCAGAGACCGTTTATGGTTCATTATGACCCTTACACGGAAAGCGTCCAGATCCTCAACTCCAAGAACCAGATCGAGAATCTGATCCGAAACATGAGCTACGACGTGAACCAGTTGCTCATGGCGGTGTCGAAAATGTGAAGCAAGTTTCTTCCATGGGACGAACTTATATTGTTCCAATTTTCTTCGTCACATCGATGGAAGGGATCAATAATGGAAGAAATACCTTCATATCATACCGTCCAGCACGAATTCTATTCGGAATGAAGTGGATGCTCCAGTAGAGGAAAACGTCGATTATCCCCAATTATTAGCCGTCTGTCTATTCCGGTTGATGGAATGTTACGAATACTGTAATCAAAAATGAATAAATAACTGAGCATATGAGAAATCTTTCTTCACAATTATAACCTGATGTGATATTGTATTACCAAAATTCTAGAAACAATTCGACAAACTTTTGAAGCTACTCAAAGATCAGTTATGCATACTGTATTAATATTACCCCTCTGGTGCAATTAAGATTTTGGGCACGGATAATCGATATGCCTCGATCGAATTTCAGGTGTTGAAGGTGATTTCATTGTGAATATTTCGATTTTTTGGAAGACTTTAAGTCGCTTTGATAAGAGTGTTCTGAAAACGTGTCACGTCATGAGATCGGCGATGACTGACGCTGTCGGGCCGGGCGATTTCGTGGAGATTTTTGCAATATTATTATTTTCTCCCTCGTTTTTACGTGTACAGTATGTGAAAAATATCTGGGTTGCGGCTTCTTCCATTCATTATTTACAACTTTAAATCGAAGAATCTTGTTTGCCCTTCAAGAGTCCTGGTGAATTGCTTGGGAAATGCAGAGAATCTAATTTTTCACCATTGTTGGGATTTTCAATTTTCCGAACCGATTTAAAGTACAGTATAAGCATATACGCAATTTCATTTTGGATCATGGGTTGCGGAAATTGAGCGAATCCGATTTTAAATCATTTTTTGTTGAAGCTTCTGATGGACGTACATCGAAGAAAACACAGGAGTTGAAAAATCAAATTTTCGACTGTTCTCAGCAAGGAGAAGATTTTCACCCAAAATGAATAATGCAATTAAGTTTTTTCTCGCTCTGCGAAGCATTGCATGAAGTACAGTACAATGGTTCCCTTATTTTATTGTAAGGTTTGAGAATTATCAAAGGAAAAGCACTTTTAGTTTCTTCCACCTGCAATGACTGCCTTGCTTTTTACTCGAACGTGCCGATTTGTGCGAACCGAGGATCCAGCAAACAATGCCAATGCTTGTAGCCACAATATTCAGATTGCAGTCATAAAAGGTGAAAGAGAGATGGTTTATAGGCGTGAAAAAGACAATAAGGAGACCACGAACGATTTTTTGGAATATCTTATATTTTTCTAGATGTTTCGTGGGTGCTGTAATATTTTTTCCAATATCTTAGAAAGTGTGACGGAACCATGCTATCACGTCTTTTTATTGAGGCTGCTGTGGTTTGAAAAAGAAACTATGAAGATTGAATCATTGAAAGTTCATGACGTTGTGCTCTGAAAGTTCCTTCGAAAATAAGCAGGTTTGAGGCATACTAAAGTCTTTAGAAATAAAATGTTTACATTTTAATTGAGTAAAAGCAGTCAAGTACAGTACAACAAAAAATATCCTATTGTCTGGCCGTATGCTTCAAAGTTACAACTTCACGCGTAAAAATCACGAGAACTTTGAATCGTTGCCAGGCATGAATAATTGTAATGCAAGGGGGTCTTTGATAGCAAACGACATGTTTTGCAACACAATATTTGTTAGCTGGAGTGTTTGTAAGCTGAATTATAAAAAAATCTCAATCCTTTTTTTTCTGGGAAATTTCGAACTTATGCCTTAAGAAATAGTTACCAGATTGATCGATTGATCCCTATATCCCAAAGTACGTTATTAGCAAGGGCATTTGTTAGCTGAGACTCCAATACATGTTCAACCTCAGAAAAAAAAAGCCGGTATATACTCCGACAAATAAGGAACGAAAAATTTCTTTGAAGAAACCACCCTGAAATCCAGCGCGAAAGCATAATAATTTTTTAAAAAATGTTTGGCGGTCGGGTATGGCTGAGGTCAACGGCAGGGGTTTCAAAGAGAAAATACAGTAAGGGCTCACACTTACACGTATGCGCGACACCTAGGGGTAACTGGCGGATCAGTCCATGCGTCCCACCCGTACAATCGTCATCTTCCCTACAATCTGGAGAAACATCGGAGGACGCGACGCGGTAGACGGAGTGTCTGGTTCCAATCCTTGACAAGTGATGACATAGTCTTTTATATTGTGACTTCTTGATGACTCTCCAAGTTATTACCTGGTGCTGAGAATATATATATCTCCTACGTGAACGTGTGTTGTGCTCTGGACAATAGTCAATTCCTTATTATACCTCACCTTAATTTTCTTCCATGGTACAGGTAGAAAGCAATGAGGATTTCACGCGTGATTTCTCCCTTAGTGTGCGGTCGGTGACCGGAGGGTGAGAAATTGCGTGAGAAATTCTGCAGAGTTCCTTTTATTCAGATACAGGCGCCTTTTTTTTTTCTAAAGTTTCATCCTGCCAACTTCCCCCTCGAACTTCCGATTTTTTGGTTTATTTTTGACCAAGTCTCAGAATAGGCTGCCCTTTTCGAAGGCCGCGTGTGACGTGCGATTTTTCACGGTCTTTGTTGCAGAGGTTTGCGTGCACAGAAGACCTGGTGAAACCCGGTTGAATCCCGCTGCGAACGTCGGTTATTGAAAGGTTCCTACTGTATGAAATGCTTTTCTTGTTTTTCAACCAATCTGAACGCATAAACTTTCGATTGTCCCTTTGCCAGAGTTTTCTTCCATGAAACCATTTGTAAAAAGTTATTCCAGTTACTCTGTGTCAGGCCTAATCCAATCTGAAAGCAGATTTGTAAATGCTAGTCATGCATGATACAGGGTATGCATGATTTTGATGAATAAACAGTAATTTTTAAGGACTTCCAGAAAGAAAGTTCCAAAAAGGCTGAATTTAGACTCGAATGAAAGCTTCATCCTTCAATTTCCGATACAGCTCTCCAGCATTATCAGATTTGTGTAGTTCGGCATTTAAAATTCAAAATATGTTGGATGTGGTTATCATGTTTTCCGTGTGTGCTTCGTGTGCAATTCTGTTTGTTTTTCTTTCACGAACCTGGTGGAAATGCGTTTGAGGTTGGCATCAAAATGACTCGCACCTTGCTTTTTAGACACGATTTTTTGGAAAATGAGTACGCGTTGATCACGATTAATTTCGTTGCGTTGTTCTGTGCCTTTTTTTTCGAATTACTTCTCGGATTCTTGTTCCAGATGAAGTAAAGATGTGATGTGGTTAAATGACCATTGTGTGAACAACGTGAATTCGCGGCCTCTGGTGCGAGGTGCGTTTACCCATGAAGCCTTTTGACTTGGGTGGGTGGATTATTGTGGAAGCAAAAGCTGCGGATGCAAATTTTCTGGAAGACGATGTAGTGATTGACGTCGGAAGAGCACGAGGTAGATACGAATTTAAAATTGAATAATGCGTTGATCTAACTGTTCTGTTATTTGTATTTCAGGAGTTGACATCGGAAGCGACGCCACGGCTTCTGAAACAACGGTGAGTTGATCCGTGCTTTCAATATTTTAGAAAATTAATTTATATGGGAAAGTTATGCATTTCTCATTTTAGACTGAACAAGGTGCGAATGATGATGGTCCGGACAAGCATGTTTGTCTGGTTTGTGGTATTAGTTGCCGTAACTCGACCATTTTGGAGCGTCACCTGTATACTCACACTGGACTGAAGCCCTTCAAGTGCAAGAACTGTTTGAAAGCTTTTTCGCGTAAATATCATTTGGCTCGTCATTCGACGCTTGGAATTTGCAAATCCAGCACTGTACAGCGAGCTCGTTTTTCCTGCGAGGTAATTAGCTAAAAATATTTCTTCTTGATTTTTCGCCTCAAATTGAAGTTCCGAGCAAAAAATAATGCGATCGATGATTCCAAGATGTTGCCTGGATTCGTGGCTCGGTCAACTTGTCTACTTACATAATTACTTCGATGAAATTTTCGTAAATGCTTGGAAGTTTATGTATGAAATATTTTACTTTTTTTGAATCGAAAACTTCCTGTGAAACGGATGTACTACGCGTCGTCTGACAAAGTTCTGAATAGGTAATAAGTAGCCATGCGTCAGAAAACTACTGTATTCAAGTGTTGAGATTCATCAGTGAAATTCCTGCAGGGATGCCTGTGATTGTACGTCAAAATAGCAATTCTTGTGCCAAAATGATCAACTCATTGTTCAAATTCGTGAGTGAAATGCCAGCCGGTATGCATGAGATCTTGTGTCAAAATGGCAATTACAGTACAGTGTTTTGTGAAAAATAGTCGCCCTGCACTCCTGCAGGCGTTTCATTTAAAAATCACAGGGATTCGTTTGATTTCATGGTTGTCAAAATAGCTATTTCTGTGTCAAAATAGTCACCCTGCTGGAGTTTCACTAAAGAATCTGAACACATAAATAGCTTTCTGCTGCAGTGCTATTTCTTAAAAAAAAAATTCTTGACAGAAAAATGCGGCGGAGAAATCAGATTTTGAATAAAAAAGGAAAAATATAACATGAATTAGCGGTAATTATTTAGACACCCTGTCTAATTGGAATAATACTATACTATCCTTATTTTGGTTATGATTAATTGATGAATCACTTCGGGTTTCTCCGATTTCTGTGTAGTGGTAAATCCAATGAATCTTGTGCCGTATCGTTGATGGATTCTATCTATCTTATGCCGATTTTCAAGATATGTGGAAACAATTTCACGCGGAAAGATAACCTGAGGGAACACCTACGTTCGCATGCTGGACAAAGCAAGCCAAGAAGAACACAAAGCTGTGACATTTGTGGCCGAATAATAGCAGGTTCAGTGACTTGTTTGGAATTACACCTGCGAACGCACACCGGAGAGAAACCATTTGGATGCGAAACTTGCGAGCGTAAATTTGCGAGTATGTCGAGTTTGAGGAGCCATGCGCGAATACACGTCGAAAGCCGACCATATGAATGCAGTCTCTGCAAACAGGGATTCAAAACTAAAGGCATTTTGAAGAGGCACTTGAAAACGCATGCTGAAAACAAACCGCATGTTTGTGTGCGTTGTGGGAAGTCTTTCATTCAAGCGTCTCAATTGAGAGAGCACCTTTCTCATCATACTGGTGAGAAATAACTCATATGCTGCTGATAAATGCATATGCAAATTCCCCGCATTTTGATGTATATCGATTTTTCAGGAAATTTCGAATACAACTGCGGATCATGCAAAGCGAAGTTCAAACGAAAAGTTCGATTGGAGGAACACGTGAAGTTCGTGCACTTGAAAGTCAAGCCGTTTGAGTGTTCACAGTGTAGGCGACAATTTTTCTCTGAATATCTACTGAAAAAGCATCTTATGTATCATGAGTCAATCGCAGGTATGATACTAGTCCTCACATCACTTTTTTACAGGACGGAAATTCTGAAAGAATCTATTCCGATATTTTTATAGCCTACAAGTGTCCGATCTGCGAGCGAACATTCACGCTGAAATGTTCGTTGATGCGACACGTCCAACTTCGTCATCCGGTTAGTGTTTTTCTTTCCTATTTTCTTCACGCCCAATTTTTTCAAATTTCTTACGTCAGGCAGCTGTCGCCTCGTATGCTGTATTAATCAAATGTAAAGAATTAATCAAACGCAAGCGATTTTGCCTTATCAAGCTTTACTTACTTGATTTCAACGAACGAATGCCGACACCTGAAATTCATCCTAATAGCCAGTGTGATGAAGCGTATATAACTGCAGCGACACCTATACCATCGCAGATAAACTCAGACCGAGAAGATTGCGTCACATGAATAAATTTAATCAGTTCCTTCTTCTACAAATAACTTTTGGATTTCTTTCATCTTTCTGTCAAATTCTGGAATTTGTTTGCCATATCGAATTTCCCTGCATGAATATTTTTATGTTTAGGAAAGCCATCGAAAATGCACACTTTGCAAGAAGTCCTTCGCGATCCGAAAGTTCTATTTGAAGCACATGGTGAAACGGCACAAGGAAGCACTTCTAAAAATGTCAAATTATGAGGAAACCGAAATTCTTACGAATGAAGTGACTATTTTTTCTCGATTTGATGAAGAACCATCAAGTATTCGATTTTTAACTGATTTATTTAATCATTCAGTCACAAGAGGAAAAAGATGCCTTATCGTTCCTTGCTTCCACGGGACACCTCGAAAACGCCGACGATGATAACACTGACGAGGAAGACGAATTGAGGCGCAAAGAATTACGAGGATCAAGTAAAGTTGGATTGCATCTCACGTCAAGTTCAGAAGAATTATCGAAAAAGAAGATGCCAATAGTGATCGGGAATGCTCATCGGTTGTCGACAAAGAAAATAATTTCTAGTAATTTTATGAAAAATATTGTCGATCCTCCGAAAGACGATCAGTATTCACCACCGGGTTAGTTCTCGAATTGGAAGATTGATAAATGAATTTATCTGAAAGTGTATTCTTGTAGATCACGCGTTTCTCAGGGATGAATTCGAAACGTTCGACGAAGAAGATCAGCAGCAATGTGATATGTTGGCGGATGATCTGGAAGAAGATCAGGAGGTCAGTAGCAATATCCTCGTAGAAGCGTTCCGTCCATCAGAAGAATGTATTCAAAATCTTCTTTTTTTTATTTTTGCAGAACGGAGATTTTATGAGTACCGAAGAACTAGAATATTCATTAAGTGAGCTAATATCCTTGTTGGTCGAGGAAACCATCTTGGGAGACCTCGGTTGGCCCAAAAACGGATGTGACGAGGTGCGTTCTGCATTTTAAAATATTCATTTGATCAAATTTTTGGAAAGATAATCCGTTCTCATCATGAATGTGTCTATGCCATTACTATGGAAATGGCAGCGATAAGAATCTTTATTAGAGTGATGTTCGCGGCTTACGACGTTCAGTAGATCGCATTTTATGTCAGCTCAATTTTCAGTACAAAAAAGGGCTCATTCAGTGATGGAACTCAAATTACTGTTCTGTGTGTTTATTTATTGTATTCTAACTAATACACATGCATATTTATAGTTAGTGTCCAAAAAATTCATGAGCCGAAGAAAAGTTTGCATTTTTTACGTGTTCCGATTCTGGGGATTTTCAGCTTTTGCTTAAGTTAACGGAAACCTTTATGATCTTCAGCTTTTGCTGAAGTTCATGAAGATTTCAATTAGTAGGAAATTCCTGAAGCGGCGAAAGTGCCGAAAAATAAATACTGTAAATCTATGTCTGAAAAAGTAAAAATGAAACCTGGAGCTGAATGCACGAGAATTTTTCGAAGTGAGATCGGAACATCATACAGTAGTGCGAGAACTAGCTTTTTCTTCGCCCGGATGACTCCGGTAAATTTCGAAGTCCAGATGTATTCGTACAATTTTCATACAGTTGCTCCAGTCTGTGATTCGTCGTTGTGGCCATTTTCCGGTGACCGAGGAGGTTGTAAAATCCTTGAGCATGCGTTTGCGACACAATGCCACGTTGATGTTCTCGGCGATCGTAGACCCAGCTGTGAAGGATTTACTTACACGGAGAAGCGTGGACGAAGTTATTTTACACGTTCTTCAGGCCGCGAAAACATGAAAACTGAACTCGTTCCATGTGTTCTTCAACCCACGATTCCGTCGTGGCGGTTTCTATTCGAACCCGGTTTTTTCTTATCATACTTGTGTCAAAGGTGTGAAGCAAAAAAATAAAATAAAATGGTTAATACTGTAGTATATTCTTGTCACATTTATTCAATCGGGGTACGAGCCTGCGTTGTTGTCGCATGCACTGAAGCTTTCGAATGTTCGCTGCTTGTCGTTGCAGGGATAGGGTTGGGCAACCATTTTTCGCTTGAGCAGTGCGTGAGTGTGAATACGTGGGTGACAACGTGGAGTGCAAATCGCGTTTGTGGCAGTCGTGGCTTCCGTCGTTAATTCGCTGGCGGGTTGCACGTGGCTTTGTTCAGTTAGATGGTGTCAGCAGAGGAGTCTCGTTTTGTGCTGAGTTGTAATCCTCAATTCGGTGTTCTAGAGCTATTTCGGAAATCGTCGATTGCTGTGAGAATTCCGCGTGTTGATGATGAGGTAACCTCTTATGACGTCGGTTCGTACGGCTTTTTTCAGATTATTGCGTTTTCCTCTTTACTCGAGTACGAGTCTTCGAGAAAAAAATTAATTTTTGAAGGATTAACATCCACTGTATTCCCTGATTTCCGAGTCACTGTTTCAATTGTTATTTACCCGAATAAACTAGGTAGAACAGTTGAAATCTCACTCCGACTACCATAGGAAAATGAGGCTACTGGCGTAATTTATGATTTAAAAAATGCGTTTAACGAATAAATTTTAATACTGTAGAGAACTATCAAGTTTTCAGCAAGAAAGACTTGGAAATAAAATATATTCCAATATAAATGGTGTTTTCTATTAAAATTTTAATATAAGGATTGAAGTGAAAATTGTAGGAGTTTTAAACGGATAAGAAATGGCTCAAGTCAGAGCTAGAATGTGTTGAAATTCTAACGGATGAGCAGATTCTGGCTTTTAAGCTTGTGATTGAAACGAGTGGTTTGAAGGATTCTGAGAGGAAAACTATGGCACTCGGAAGAGCTTTTGAAACTACAGTACAGTATCATCAGTGGTGCTTATGAAATGTTTCTTCGTGGTAGAAAAATATGCAAAATTCAGGAGTTGGAGAAACAGTTCATACAATGAGTTAAATTTAGTTAGTTATTTTTGAAGTTCGTATTTAGTTTTGCTGAATGGTTGAAATGACTTTTAGCTGATGATCGGGTATTTCTGGTGGCAGTTCGAAATTCATTATTTTGAGTGAGAAGTGGACTTTTTGAACACCAAGAGTTCTCTGCAGAAAGTTTTCTTCTCTGATGAAGTTGAAATGCTGCACCTTTTAAATTTTTCTGTATGTTTTCTGCCATTTGTAAAATAATTCCCATAATGAGATTTGTTGTAATGGACTATTTATTTGAGGAGGATCACTGAAGTGCAGTAGTTCATATCCATCCTGTAATGCCTTGAATTGCAAGGAGTCCTCGATAGTATAGTGGTCAGTATCCCCGCCTGTCACGCGGGAGACCGGGGTTCAATTCCCCGTCGGGGAGGCACATTTTTCGTTGGCCCCTCTTTGTGGGAGTCTTAATCTGGCGACGAAGTGAATGACTGAGATGCATTCGATGTCGGTTGCAGATACTTAAAATACTGCTATCTTTACTACAAGTTTTAATGCTTTCTTACACAAAAATGTCAGTAATTTCGTCCTCGAGATGAGCCACAATGATGCACTGATCAACTCTGAAGGTGTATATCTCCGATAATTTCATTGTCGAATGCTTCACATCGTTTGATGATTCTGAAGTTTTAATGCAGCAAAAATCTCTTTACAACGAACTTCTGGGGACCTGATATAAATTCGATGCAACAAAAAATGTTTTGAATCGAGGTTCATGATTTTTAACTAATTTTAAACTGCAATTTGTTGGGAAATGTACAATAAATACTGTACTTCAAATTACTTCTAAGGCAGATAAGTCAAGACCTATCATAATTAATAAGCTTTTCTGATGAACATGAAGAGGAAACTTCTGAAATAAAAGATACTGTACTTTCCTTACATTAAACCAGCCTTTGTACGAAATTGTTGCTTCTCTTGGAAAATAAAATTGAACATAATGGTATTTGGTAGAAAAACAGGGCTTCCTTCTGATTCAACTTATTAACTCGTAGTTGTCTGCTAGTTCAAATAGAGGAACATTTTTCCGAAGTGCTGGTTATTTGAAAAAAGGCATACATTCTAAAATGGAGTTGAAATTTTCCAAGAAAATACGTCATGTTGTGTATTTTTTGAACACCAAGTGTTCTCTGCAGAAAGTTTTCTTCTTTGATGAAGTTGGAATGCTGCACCTTTGAATTTTTCTTTAGGTTTTCTGCCATTTTTAAATTAATTCCTGTAACAAGATTCGTTGTAACGGACTGTATATTTAAGGGAGGATTTTGAGCGCAAAGTTGACCAACGTGCGTTCGCTTTTGTGTCAACTGTCAAGAATGAGATGTTTTCTGATCAAGATTCTATATACAGTAGATTCTGACGATTCCCGAATATGGCCTGAGAGTTATAACTACTGTATTATCAAGCACTTTTCCGAATTCGCCGAAAAGGAATGCACGAGCGTGAATGTCTGAACGTTCAAGGAAGGAGATCGGATGAAAGACGCGTTCATTTTTTTTTTATGACGCAAAAGATATCCCACAAATTTCATTTCCGTGCAGATCAATGTTCGTTCATATGGGGATTGAATGACGAAGTACGAGAGAGCTTGACCGATTGTTCCTCTGGAAAATTGGATGTTAATAAGCACCGTACTTTCTTCCGGTTTTCCAGAATATTTTATGGCGGCAGTTATGCAGGATGAAGTGATGGATGATTCGCATAAAAAGAAGCGTAAACAATTCACGCTTGACCGAAAGTTGGAAATGCTTGCTGCTCTCGACAATGGAATGACAAGGAAAGATGTCTCTTTGAATTACGGTATTTCCCAATCCACTTTGACAGCATTGGTCAAAGACCGTGCCAGAATCGAGGAAAAGGTAAATGAAGTGAGCCTTGGTCCTCATCGGAAACGCATCAGAACTTCAAGTTTCGAAGGCATTGACAAAGCAATTTTTTTGTGGTATCAAGAAACCTGTTCCAAAAACATCCCCGTAAACGGGCCCAGTATCAGGGTGAGGTCCTAGTGATTATATTTGCAGATTTATTTCACTTCCTTGTTGAAGCTGTCAGTGCCAATTGTTCAATAATTCTGATCAACTACTGTCCTTGATTTACAACCTAATTAACTCAACCAAGCGTCTAACTCATTTCATCGAACGCCTTGACCTCACCTAGAAAATTGATCTGACGAAACATACCCAACTGTTAACAAATTTAACCTAACGTCTTTTTACAAAAATGAATGCCGAACGACCTCAACCTTACTCCCAACGAATTTAATCTATTACATCACTAATATAAACTAACGCCAAACTAGTCTAGCCCAACGCCGAACGAATCAAACCTGATTTTTAAATAACTGAACCCAGTAGCCAATCGACATTGATGAAACACAAATCAGGTCTAATGTAGCTCCACACAAATCCAACGCTGACCTGACCTGAATTCTTACCCAACGCCCAGTAACCTAATTAAATCCTCGTTGGAGCTCACGTAAGTTAAAACGAACCAAAGGGAATCTTTCGTGACTAACGAAGCAAATTCGTCATACCTTGATTTTTGGGTTGTCAGATGGAGGCATGAATGCAGAACAACTGCACGGACAGCTTCGAATAGGAAGAACTATTGCAACATTTTTTTCAAAAATTCTCAATTTTGTTCTCCAGGCGAAAGCGAAGGAAGTGGCGCTTTCTCTTGGTCATATAACGTTTCGCGCCAGTCCCGGCTGGTTATGCAGGTTTCGCCGAAGATACCGCATCGCAGCTAAGATTGATTGGGAAGAGAATCCTGCACCGAATGCCGAAAGCATTCAGGGACAGCGTTTCGTGTTGAGTGATATAGTTTCAGCGTACAATCCGAAAGACGTTTTCAGTGCCGGTGAAGCCGGAATATTTTATCGTTTGCTCCCGTATCACGTGTTTCCCCTTCGAAATGACACCTACGGCAAGACTTCGAAGCAAATCCTGACGGTGCTTTTGTGTTGTAATGCCCTTGGCACAGAAAAGCGTCGACCACTTGTTATTGGAGCGTCCCTCCAACCAGAATCTCTCATGAGCGTGGCTCATCTCCCGTGTGATTACAACGCCAGTGAACAGGCTTTGATGACTCAAGAAATTTTCAGTGATTGGCTTAGAGAGTTAGACAGTGACATGCAGCAGCAGAAGAGAAGGATTTTGTTGCTTGTTGATGAATGCTCTGCGCACAGACATCTCCCTTGGCTGGAGAATGTGCGAGTCGAGTTTGTACCTTCGGATCCCACTTCAGTGTTCCAACCGCAGAACACAGGAATCTTTAGATGGCTGAAGGCTTACTACAGGAAAACTGTTCTTCGGAAAATGTGGTTGAATTTGGCTTGCAATAAAATTAGCCACGATTTCACTGTCAAGGATGCCATTGAAACAATTGCAGCTGCCTGGGATGCGATTGAGGGTACGAGTATTGTCAAGTGTTGGAAACAGGCGAGGATTTTCCAGCGAGACCGTTGCTTCCAAGGTGAAAGACCTGATGTCACTGAAAGTTCCGAGGATCCCGCGATATCTGAACTGTGGGCATCAATGTGTTTCGATCCCGAGCTTACTTTTAACGATTTCGTTGCTGTGGATGATAATTTAATAGTGACGAGTGCGTTGAATGATTCTGAATCCGAGGAACTTGTTTCCCCGAACGATGTAAATGATAGTGTTGAAGGGGAAGCTGCTGGTTTTGAGCAGCTTAAAATGATGACTTTTGCAGATGCCATGGATGCTCTGGAAAAAATGAAGAGCTTCTTGTGTTCCTCTCCCTTGGCCGATGATAAAACTTATCGTCTGATGCATGAGTGTGAAAATGCTTTGTTCCAATGCGCAACAAAAGATTTTGTCAAGACAGAGAACTAATGACCTTGCTTTGTAGGATCACGCGAAAAACAATTTTCCACTTTGTATTGCAGTTTTATCTTTGCGATTAAACCCAATTTTTTTTGGAAACTCCGAATATTTAATGATTTATTTCTTTGGTTGAGTGGATTGATTTGGCTGATATCATGTTTTTTGAATTTCAGGGAACACCATGGATAAGATGAAGCTGGATTTAGATATGATCCAGCGCTTTCTTTTTTGGGCTCTGGTCTCTGCGGTTGCGGATGGTGTTCTTGGACCTATTTTGGGTTTAGTGTTTAATATCTCGAAACTCGGAATATTTCTTTCTCTTGTCCTGATTTTCTGTGGTCTCGAGTATCTATATTCGTTGCAAAAGGTTAGTGACTTCTTTGCCAATTGTGAAATTGAAGCTGATTGGAAATGAGTATGCTCAACAGGTTTCTCCGTGTAACAAGGCCGTGCTCATTACTGGATGTGACTCGGGTTTCGGCTTGGATTTGGCAGTTCATTTGCATAAAATGGTAAAGGAAAGGCTATGAAACTCGTTTCACGTTAAGATTGAATTCACAATTTTCCTAATTGATTTAAGGGATTTTTAGTCTTCGCTGGATGCCTTCACAAAGATTCTGCGCCGAAACGCGGACGTGGCCGACAGTTTGATAACAATGGAGCAGAGAGGCTCTCGAAACTTGGTGGCATTCACGTCCTGCAAATGGACGTAACTTCCGACGAGCAAGTGAAGAAAGCTGTTGATTACGTTTCCACGAATCTTCCTGCTAATCGCTGTGAGTTTATCCGCGCAACTATTAGTTTTATTTTCGGAAGCAAGTGTGTGTTTTTCTGACTGCGATGTGACCTTGATTGCAGTGTTCTGGGGCGTCGTCAACAACGCTGGGATTGCGAATTTCGGCGATGTTGAATTCACTAGCCTTGAAAGCTATCACAGGTTGACGGAAGTGAATTTGTGGGGAACCGTTCGAGTTACCCAAGCATTCCTGCCTTTGATCCGGAAATCAAAAGGTAACTAAATGCCCGTTCAATTGAAAGGAATCCATGATTTTCTTGCGTGTTCATTTTGAGAAGAATGTTAGAATTGCCTCATTTCAGCCAGTCCTTTCGAAATTGTTGAGTGTTCTGAAATTTGCGAGATTATCTTCCCGGTTTTCTTTGAAAATTCGAACGATAGGAACGAGGCAATTTTCCCAAGGGTATGAGGCATTTGATAAGTCGACGAAAATCGAGGAAATCCGGGCTTTTTTCTCATCTATTTTGCAATTTCCCTTGCCGTTGATCAGCAAAATCAAAAGGTAACTGAATGCTCGTTTATTGGAAGATCCGCATTTTTTTTTGTCAGTTCAATTAGAGTTGGATCTGTTTTACATCAGTTCAGCTAGCGCGTTCGGAATTATTTAATTTTGTGAAATTTGCGAGACTATCTTTTCGCTTTGTGCAAAAATTTGGAAGGTAGGAACGAAAAAGTTTTACTGGGGCATTGGAGATTTGAAAGAAATGGACGAAAATCAGGGAAATCCGGTCTTGTTCTCTCATCTGTTCTGCAATTTTTATTTTTCAGGTCGTGTAGTGAATATGGCCAGTGGACTGGCAAGGATGTGTGTTCCATTCCGATCCTCGTACGCCATCACAAAATACGGAATCGAAGCTTTCTCAGATTCCTTGCGTTACGAGATGCGTCGCTTCGGAGTCGACGTGAGCGTTATTGAGCCTGGGAACTTCGTTGCTGGTGAATCTTCTGTGATATTCTCCGTCTTTTTTTTCCTTTGAATTAGTGAAATTTCATTTAAGGGACACAGGTTGATTTTTCGGGTTTTCTTCGTTCTCAGCCACGGGGATTTTTACGGAATCTGGGATTACTGATGCTGCGAAGGCTTTGTGGGACTCTGCACCGTCCGAGATTCGAACTGCCTACGGGGAAGGTTATTATAATTTCCGTGTGAATGCGATGAAGAGCTACACAACAGGAACCGTGAGTATTCTAGGGGGGAAAAATGTGTGCCAATTTATTTAGATTACCACCTGAATGAATTTTGTGAGAAATCTGAATAGGGATTGAAGGCAGTCCATCACATTTTTTCCGTGTTCCTTCTTATTTTTTCGAATCTTTTGACCCCCTCAGGCTTCGATGGAGATGAAAGATGTAGCAAATAAGCGGCTGACGACTTTTCTGCTGGCAGTGCTCATGATAACAATCTTAACATTTCTGTATTAGACAAGGTACCTTGTTTCAGAGTGGTTTTCCAACTTTCCAGTAGGAGACGATTTTTTGGAAGAAAATTCCGTTGCTAGAGAATCGGAAGACTTCGCACTGGGTTTCTTTTTTGATGGGATGTACTTAATATCTTGTAACGATAGAAAGACGAAGATATTTTTGTGCTTTGCAGTCTGGAAACTAGAGGAAGTAGTTTTTCAAAAGAAATTGCACGATTGTTTCAATCGATTTCGAAATTCATCAAAAGATTCTCCCTACAATTCATTGTTTTTTTATTGTTTCATTTGAGATTTATGTGTGAAAGCCTAGATAATTTTGAGAAAAATATGCATTAATTTTGTTTTCGCAGTCAATCCAAGACAAACTGGAGGTCGTTGAAGCCTACATGAAAGCTCTAACGGATTACAAGCCTTCTCCGAGATATCAGCCCATGGACTGGCGTTGATAGTGAAATTTCATTTAAGGGACACATGTTGATTTTTCGGGTTTTCTTCGTTCTCAGCCACGGGGATTTTTACGGAATCTGGGATTACTGATGCTGCGAAGGCTTTGTGGGACTCTGCACCGTCCGAAATTCGAACTGCCTACGGGGAAGGTTATTATAATTTCCGTGTGAATGCGATGAAGAGCTACACTACAGGAACCGTGAGTATTCTAGGGGGAAAAAATGTGTCAATTTATTTAGATTACCACCTGAATAAATTTAATGAGAAATTTGAATTGGCTTTGAAGACAGTCCATCACATTTTTTCCGTGTTCCGTCGTGTGTTTTCGAATCTTTTGACCTCTCTGGCTTCGATGGAGATGAAAAATGTAGCAAATTATTGACTGACGACTTTTCTGCTGGCAGTGCTCATGATGAAAATCTTAACATTTCTGTATTAGACAAGGTACCTTGTCTCAGAGTGGTTTTCCAACTTTCCAGTAGGAGACGATTTTTTGGAGGAAAATTCCGTTGCTTGAGAATCGGAAGACTTCGCACTGGGTTTCTTTTTTGATGGGATGTACTCAATATCTTGTAACGATAGAAAAACGAAGATATTTTTGTGCTTTGCAGTCTGGAAACTAGAGGAAGTAGTTTCTCAAAAGAAATTGCACGATTGTTTCAATCGATTTCGAAATTCATCAAAAGATTCTCCCTACAATTCATTGTTTTTTTATTGTTTCATTTGAGATTTATGCGTGAAAGCCTAGATAATTTTCTCTTTTTATACGTAATTAAAACAAAAGCGTCAGTTAGGTTCTGTTTGACCTCCAGCAACTTCGGATGCACTTTCGAGATTGCCTAATGTTCGGAAGAGGCTCTATAGTCGGGTACCTGACCGCAACGAAACTCAGGTGTTTCGTGGCTACGCATTTACCGGAGTTCGTTTACGAGTTTTTCTTCGTTACTCAGCAACAGTGATTTTGTTTTGATTTTCCGCAATCGAGCTTTTATTTTTCTTGGTAACGGAGGTTCGAATTCAGTGGCTTTGATTATTATTACATGCGGTTGATGTGATGGGTGTGATTTTGAGTATGGCATTCCTTGTTTGCGGTTTTCCAAAAAGATGAGCTTGAGTTATGATTTCGGAGAGATTTTGTGCGTGACAAAAACGACACAAGACTCCACTTCTAACATAAGTACAAACCGTAACACCTTACTTTAACTAGCACGGGTCTAAAAGTACATAAAAATAAAGTATTTAATTAGAAAGAAAGAGGTTGTTTTTCCCTTGTCTCCCTAAATTGAAACCTAGCTCGAATTGTTTTGCTGGTCCCTTCAAATTTGACTTGAAAAGGTTTTTACTGAATGATCTCAAGTAGGATGAAACAAGGCTATACTTGAGTAACTTTGAATTACTGCATATTGAGTTATGTAATAGAATATATTTAAAGCTACTCAACTAAAACAATTCCATGCAACTTGATTAATATACAGTGAGACCCCAAGATGTGGTACTAATTGGTGCATCAAGAGTGTCCCCAAGTCAAAATGTGCCTAAGTCAAGTCTTGTTTTCCCATAGACTTGCATTATATAATTTTTAATTGGTGTTTTATGGAAGAAATATTCTTCTGAATTCCCTGAAAAAAATTGTTTGCCACTTGAATTTGAATGAAAGAATACATTTTCAACTCAATAAGAACATTTGGAGCATTGAATAGTGTATCTCAGTACTGTACACTGCAATTTTGGCATTTACAAAAATAATATTCAAGTGTAAAAAGTAGGAGTCCCTCTATGCTGGAGGTAATTTTTTAAAATTAGCTAAATGGATGGTAAATTATTTTGGTGACAGAAATGCCCAAGAATTTTTTTTACGTCAATTTTAGGGTTGAAATATCTGTTTCTTGTAATTTGGCCTGAAATTTATTTGCAATTTCATCACAAAATGTCCCTATGTCAAGTCAGTGTCCTCATGTTGGGCTTCATTGATTGATTTCTTTTGGGGAAATAAGTTTCCCTTTTTTCAAATCATCCGCAGGTCAAGGTGTCCGCATGTGGGGGTCTCACTGTATTACAGGTGAAACTCAATTACCTCAGAATAAATACATGTTTGATACTCCTTGCATTGCAAAACTCTTATACACAGACAGATTGTAGAACCAAGCATTCAAACTGCTTTATATCTATTCTGAGCTGATCACCCTTGCATATATCCGCCTCTAATGCCCACCGCATTAGTGACCCAGCCTGTAACCTCACAGAAGAGTTCTGCGAGGTTATGACACTTCAATAACCTCGCAGAACTCTTCTGCGAGGTTACACGCTGTGTCATAACCTCGCAGAACTCTTCTGCGAGGTTACAGCACAGCCTGTAACCTCGCAGAAGAGTTCTGCGAGGTTATGACACTTCAATAACCTCGCAGAACTCTTCTGCGAGGTTACAGCACAGCCTGTAACCTCGCAGAAGAGTTCTGCGAGGTTATGACACTTCAATAACCT